>JBBUKS010000044.1:5303919-5315690 GCA_038050645.1 Hedychium gardnerianum
GAGTCTCCACTAGTCAGGTCCGCTTTTGTTGATGTGTCGGGGGTATTACAGCTGGTGTAGAAGGAGGAGGATTTGTTATCTGCTATTGTTGCCATAGTTCATGCTGTTGCTGCATCGCTCCTTGAACTGTAGCCGTAATCATTCAATTGAGCTCTTCTAAAGATATGATGATAGGGGCGGCCGATCTTTCAGTATCATCCATCTCGGAATATCAGCTAGGACTTGATGTTCCCATAGACGGTATCAATTTGTTCCTGTTTGAAACTCACGAAGGATGAGCCACCGGTGTGCTGAAATAGATGTTGACAAAGTCCCTAAAGATCATCACCACTAGATCAATGTCGAGTGCCTGTGGACAAAGAGAGGGGGAGAAGAGGGTTAGAATGGAGGCTCGGGAGAGTGCTTAAGCGTGACCACTCCGACGCTCAAGTTAATCTCCGGCGACAGCAAGAAAGTATAAAGGAAAAGAGGAACAATAGTGAAGGTGGAGAATATGTGTACGTGTACCTGCCTTTGTGGGGGCAGACCCTTTTTTATAACTTAGCTGTCATGTATTTTCTATTGTATTAATGGCGTATTTAATCAATGAAGGAACGTGTATCATACTTTTGTACAGAAATGTCTAATCGTATCTATAGGTATAGGTGGAGTAAAGATATAAAGTATGATACTCCACGTGCTCTAACAACCTACGTGCTCTAACACCCTACATATTGTGTCAACACAAATGTCGCTAGCTAGGCTGGCCCACTAGAATTATGAGTCTTAATTCAATTGGGCCAAAAGAGAAATAGCCCGGTGAATGAGAGAGCGTCCGACAAGGATAAATCAGTCGGGAGAAGTGAGAGGTCTTCGTTCGGCAAGGCTTAGCGGGAAGAGACCTGGTTGGGGAAAACCCATATAGTCGTAAGAAATCACCCGGTCGGCACGTCCGTCCGTCCGACTGATCATCGAAGCTTAATCGGGTTTGATGGAGCCTTCTGACTAGATTCAATGGAGTCTCTTGACCGATTTTGAAGGAGTATCCCGCTCGGGATCGAAGGATCATCCGACCAGTCTCGAAAGAGTCTCTCGATCGATCTTGAAAGAGTATCCCGATCGGGATCAAGGAATCTCCCGACCAGGATCGAATGAGTATCTCGATCGGGCTCGAAGGAGTTTCTCGACTGGGATCGAAGGAATTTCCCAAGAAATTTTCACTCGGGGCTAACCTGTCTTGAATTTGACCTCTGACTAAGCGTAATGTTTGACTTTTTGAGATATACATGTCAACATTTATAAAACCTGTATCACTGGGCTTCTGGGCCGTCCACCGCGAGTGCTTTCTGATTTACCCTTCCAGTCGATGGAAAACTTTTGTAGAGTCGGACCGAGCGTCCTAAATTCGGTATTACCTAATTCATTATTACTAGTAGCTACTAAATTGCTTAATTAAATTGAACCGTAAATTCATCCTAAATACACTAGCTACCTACAATATTTCTAGAATAAAATATATTTTTAAGATAAAATTACTGATAAAGCATCTTTTTATTTTTTTTAAATGTCTTTTAATGATTTATGAAATAATAAATTTTCATACATCTAATTCTTATTTTATCCTTTCGGCCAACAATGGCTCTTCTCTTTCTTTTTTTTTTCATGTAAACATCTTTTATCTCTGTTTTTTATAAGTAATTTTTTTCCAATCTTCTCTTACCTATAAATATATTTCCTCTCTTCTTTTTCCTCTTTTCTAATTTTTTAATCTTGCATGATGTTGATTTTTAAATATCAACATCACAACTTAAATATTAATACCAATTTATTAATAGATCTAAAAAATTTTGATTCAACACATTCTAACTTTTATAATTTTTTACAATGCGCTAGACTCCAAATATAAATATCTTTATTATTTTTAAAAAATTAGCATCACAACATATTAATGGTATTGATATTTAAGTTACAGTACTCATTTAAAAAAAAAATAATATTACAACGATATTGGTGTATTAAATTATGAGATTAATTTTTAAAAATTAATATTAAAATGATGTTGACATTTAAAAATTAGTATTATAAAATAATAAAAAAATATAAAAGAGGAAAGAGAGAGTGAAGAGAAAAGTTAAATATTAATAGAGGAATAAAATGATAATTAAGTGTGCCTTTAGAAAAAAAATAAAATATGGATATATCTTTTGAGAATTCGACAATTGTAGATGTGTTCTTTACAAAATTGTCGTTTGTAAAATTTAGGACTTCTTTAAAAAAAAATTCATTAATTTATACTTATATATATATATTATTTACTAATTAAAATTAAAATTTATAATTGTGAGTTGATTTTTAATTTTGCTCACAATCAATAAACTAATCATTTCCGCCCACCATCGCTGACTAAGTCACGAAACGTTATAAAATGTAATATAACACCTTGGCTACGCAGTAACGGTCTTATGGATGTCGTGCGTCCGCAGAGTAAACGTTAGCAGCTGTATCGGAAAGGAACCCAGCTCCCGTCTCCCTCGGCCGAGAGAGCCAAACGCCTCGCATCCCCATGGACGACATGAGATCGAGGTCCTTCCACGACGGGATGATGCAGATGGAGGCGTACGGCCGCCGGTCATCATCGGCGGCTCCGCCGGGCCTGCACGACCTCAGGAGCTACAGCGCCACCTACTCCTACTCCTACAACGGCGGCGGGGGAGGCCACGGGCCTGACGACTTCAAGGCCAAGACCGCGCGCCGGGGATCGTCTTCCTCCACCAACGGAGGCGGCGGCGCCTGGTGGGGTTTAAGCGACCCTGAGTTCCAGCGGAAGCGGCGGGTCGCCGCTTACAAGGCCTACGCCGTGGAGGGAAAGGTCAAGGGATCCCTCCGGCGGAGTTTCCGGTGGATCAAGGACAGGTACACCAGGGCCGTCCACGGCTGGTGATGGATGGCTCTCTCTATTGGGGTAAGCAATTTAGGTTTTTGATTGTTGTTCACGAACAAAAGGCTGAAACTTGATATATATTTCGGATGCGTGATATATTACTCGACTTTAGCATCTTCTGGTTTCAACATAGTTATATTACCTTTCTCTATTCTGTTTGCTTCGAATTTATCGTTTTCCCCTATGTCTGTAACCTTTTGCTTGTGTTTGAAACTGCAAATGTTCATGGTTCTAGCTTGTTGAGGTCAGTTATGTTTATTCTCTTCTTCATTTGGTCATACCAAAAAGAATAATCAGGGATAAGCTTATTTTTTGCTTTTCCATTTGTTCCTCTTCAAGCTCTAGTATGTACTTGACTTTCCAATATCATAGGCTTCTTCAATTTTAGATTGACCTTAAGTTGTTGAAATTTCATGTTGATGATTCAAGAACATTGTAACTTTTGGTGCTTAATCTGGACTAGTCCTGTTCCTCATATGCGACGTATTGGATATGGAGTTGTGTTGAATGATCAAGGCGCAAGAAAAAAAAAGTGATAGTCAATTCATAGCAATAGAAAAACAGACTTGATAATCATTGCCATTACCCAGTATGAGATCCATCTATAAGTTGTCCCTTAAAGGTGGTACAGGTCACTTACAACCATTTCAATCCCATGTGAACTAGCAACAATCATTTCTATTTATCAGTCAATATATGCAATTTCACACCACAATTTCTACTAAATGAAACTTGCTATGTTGACAAAACTCTACTATAATCTTGATCTGATAATTTTTTAATAGAAATTTCATTCTTATTGAAATCATTTCTCTCAAAAATTATCTGTAGAGTCTTCATTACAATAGAGTTGTTGGTTTTATTCTCTGCATTTATATATCATGCATGGATTTCAGTTTTTTTGTACATCTTGGCTGAGCATCACATGAAACAGCTATTACTTTAACTAAAATAAATAATAGTTTTATTACTTTACTGATTTGGTACCATGGAGTGCTATTCTTTTTTGTTTAAAGAAAATCATGGGCAGAACCAAGAAACAAAGTGTAGCATTTAGTATCAAGTATTCATACACACATAAATATGAAGAGTTGGTAGTATCACATGGCCTAACCCACAAGTCCATGATCTCACTCTGTATTTATAAGGTAAATTAGAAAAACTGTCACAAAGCTATTATTTGAGATCATGTCTTAATGGTAAAACTAGCTCATTCAATCGCAAATCTTGATACTAGTTCATTAGTAGCTATATACATCTCTTCTGGTTATTGAACCCCATGAGGAATAAGTCACTCACCAACATAATTAATATGGTTTAGCAAGTTTGGCTTCAACTGCTGTTGCTACTTGGAAAATATACACATAACTTTCTGGCAATGTTTGTTTGTTCTCTTAAAATAGACCAAACAATGATCCAAAGATGCATGTTTCTTACTACCATGCAACTTGAGCAGGTGTTTTTGTTGTTACTGGGGCATCGACCAGTCTTCTTCCTGTTGTTTTAGCAGCAGTGATTGCTCGCAATGCAATTCATATTGTTTGGACTTTGGTATGCTGGGTGTTACTGGTGCATTTGTGTCTTTCCCTTCCTCGACAAAAAGTTCCTTATCCTTGTTTATTTGAGAGGCAAAGCTGAGGAATGATTCCTCTAATGCCTCTTCTTTAGTTTGGTTCAAAGCAATGGCTGGAATTTCTCCACTAAACCAAATGGATCAGCCTGGTCACCGGGTGGAACTGGCCAATCCCGTCGGGCTATAAAAACACAATTGTGTAATTGAAACTGTATTCGTTCAATTTAACTGCCTCGTTTTGGAAATGATCTTCATTGACATGTGCCATCAGTTGGCGACTTGTTAAAGTACCGTATCTAGTTTGGTATGGAGTGGGCTTATCTAACCAATGGCTTTGCCTAACAATTACAGGTCATAAGCAGATGCATTAGCCAAAGCCCTTGTCTCCGAGCAAAGTGGTCCTCTCGGTTCTCGAGCATCATCGTGAACAAACTATACTCTTAATTGCATGTAATTATGCTATAACTAGTGTGTCTTAATTGACTTTCGGTTGCCTATCTGTGCTTTATCTATCTACACAAGTCACAGCTGTGAAGTTGTTGATGACATTTATGCTTCATTTATGTTTTGCCTGCACACTCTGCTCTGTTCTGTCACAGATTTTATGTTTAATCTGCAAAGTAATAATATTACAAGTCAATCAGAAACTTTCATGACTTTTGTTGTCTGGATTTGGAATTTTGATATACATGTTCATCTAACTTTCAGCAACTTTGTTTCTTCCCGAAAGGCTTGAATGAATGTAGGATTTCATTGCTTGCTTGAGTTGTTTGACATTCTTCGATATGGAATTAGCTCTCTTAAACTTTCTTGATTGTAGGGTTTCTTGGAGCTACTAAATAGGATTGAACATGTATATGAAAGTCATTGGCTTCAAATAGTCCCTACTGATCTTCATCTTTCTCGACCGAAAATGTGAGTGCTTGTAAAGCTCCTATTAAGCGAGACTCTTATACTCCGATACGAAAACAAATGAACGAGCTTTAGAAAGGTTTTTTTTAGCTCAACTAGCAAAGGTAGAGGAAAAAGTTCTATGAGCGGCGTTTTTTTTGCTAAATCATCAAAGTGACGTTTTATTTTAATTTTTTATCAAAATGACCTCTTATTTTATTGTTCAATTGTGTATAATTATTCAATTATTCTTCAGTAATGTTCTCTATTATTCTCATTATTATCTCTCATCATTATAGTAGCTACGAAATTATAATTGCTATACATATTGTAACGGTTATGATTTTGTAACTGTTATACCATGTACAATAGTTATGATTTTATAATTGTTACAATATGAATATTTGATGAGCAAGTCGAATTCACGTTATAATAGTTACGATTTTGTAGTTGTTATAATAGTTGTGATAGCTATAATTTTGTAATTGTTATAATATAAATAATAGATAAACATAATTGAATTTACATTGAATATTTTTGAATAAGTTAAATATATATATTGTAATAACTATAAAATTATAGTTATTATAATCGTGTAATAGTTATAAAATTATAATTAAGTAATTATATATGGTTGAATAGTGAGATACGATATTCTTTGATAAAAAATCAAAGTGAAATCTCGAAGATTTGAAGAAAAAAAATGCCCTTTTTAACTTTTACCCAAGTTTCTCTAGGAAAACCCTATTGCCCCACTACAAACCCTATTTGATAGTATTTGTAAGCAAGCCCAAACCTCTACACTACACTTATGATATGATGCAAAGAATGAATTGTTAATATTGGTCAATCTCATAAAAATGAGATTCATCGTTTAAAATGTGGTCTAATCTTTTTTCACCATCCTTCTCTTCTTTTTCTCCTTTTTCTTTACTTATTTATATAAATAATAATCAAGATTTGACTAAAATTTAGTATTAAAAATAGAGAAAAAAGATAAATCTTATAGTTATTTAAGACCTCTAGTATTCTTTTAATAAACATATAAATATACTATAATTAATTGAAGCAAAAATAAAATACTATATTAATATTATATTTGGCCAATTATATATAATACTTATTTATATACCTACTACCAAATAATAGTAATAGTTCATTTGGAATGATACTTAATTCTAATAATAAAAAAAATTAATCAGATAACATTAAATTTAGAATGATCGATTTTATTTTATATAATTTTTTTATTAATTATTAGAGTAAATTGGGAAGCGCTCATAGTGAGTGACTCAAAAGCTTAACATCTCGTGATTGTACGTCTTATTTAAAGAAAAAATTCTTATAAATATATAGTAACTAAAAATTAAATTATGAATATTTGAATGATAATTTGACATCCTTTCGTGCACGCTAATCTCAAAGGCTTAATTCTCATAAATAAGTTTTTACGTAAGGATATTTCATTTTATTTTTCATTTGAAAAATAATACATTATTATAATAATTTTGATTAAAATTATTTCAACTTAATTAAAATTATTATATATGAAATACTATTATATATTAAAATACTCATTTCAAATTTAATTAAGATCGTCCTAAATTAGTTAAAATTATTTTAAAATTACTTAACCACGTGATCAATGTTATTGAATATCTAAATCACGTATGTAAATTTTAAAATTATTAAATCATGTATTCAATTTTATTGTTACTTCTCTGTATTCACTTATACCTATTCCAATATAATTCAAATACTATTTATCAGTATAGTAATATCCCAAATCGATTGCTACACTGTAGCAATCGATTAAAAAATTTAATTTGTGTTCAAAAAATTATTACTCTCAATATGTCGTATGAAAATAATATTTGAGGGCATGGATATTGATACGGGAAGAAGGCAAAAGTCCTACAGGGTTTACGCGGGGATAGAGGAAGTCCACGGTCTCCCTGCCACAGGTTATAGGTCAAAGAAAAGTCCTACACCCCCTAGTCGGGAGTCCACCACCAATCGAGAGTTCAGTTTCCACCACCCGGGAGTTCCCACCACCCGGAAATCCGTCTACCCGATCAGGGAACCCCACCAGTCGGGGCCAAAGCTCTTAGCAGACCAAGTCCCCCGACCCAATTATCTTGTGGCCCAAACACATAGCAGTCTGCTGAGGGGGATGTCGACGGGACATCACCCTACTGTAATTGTCAGAGTATAGGAGGCGGTATGAGGTATATCATACCTCAAGATACGATATAACACTAAAAGACGCTCCCCTTACTGGCGTATGATGAACATCTCATCAGTTATTAATATACTGAGAAGAAAGAGTAATAAAGAAAGTAGTATAAAAACACCGCTTCTCTACGAAGGAATGTATGATAAAAAAAAGAGCTAATCTTTCACGGGCTGGTGGACTACTCTCTCGATGTTCAAGCCTCTTTTGGAATACGTAGGAAATTGATCAACGAAGACTCCATCTCATCGGTGGTTCATCCATTGTGGTAGTTCTCAGAAAGGAATAAATTGATGTTGTCTATGGGAACACACACCTGAACTGAGACATCAAGATGGACGACACCGACAGGACCCCAATGATTTCCATGACGCGTGAAGATTTTGACCAGCTTGTAGCAGCCAAAGTACATGAAGGGGTACATAAGCAACTATCAGCAAATCCCTCGCCCCTGAAGTTACCGGCAGCCTCGGTGGAGATGTCTCCAGTTTTCGTCCGTAGGTCATTGCGATCGACGGAATTTTTTCCAACTCCAGCATTAACCTCGGGGGGAACGACAGCTCGTCGTGAGCTACCGGCGAAGTCCTCAGAAGCAGAAACATCCCCCCTTGATCCCAAGTGGGGGAAGGCGCCGGTTACGAAAGCGACTATTGACAAAGCGACAGATATCCCATCTGTTCCGTTCGTGAAAAATATTCTGGATGAAGTGCTACCTCGTCGTTTCCAGCCATTGTAGATGGTCAAATATACAGGAGATGCAGACCCTGAAGACCACCTTTGCCAATTTGAGATCGCAGTACTGTTACACCAATACACGGACGACATCAAATGTCGTGTATTCCTGACCACTCTCACAGGACCGGCCCAAAGGTGGTTCAACCTGCTCCTCTCTGCATCCATCCGATCCTTCAAAGATTTCAAGATCATTTTCCTACAACATTTCACCAGCAGTCGGAGGTACCACAAAATCCCATTGGATTTATTATCTTTTCGACAAGAGCCAAAGGAAGTATTGAAAGACTACATCCAGAGGTTCAAACGGGTAGCTCAGGACATCCCTACGGCTACCTCGAATGTCTTGATAAATGCTTTTTCTGGAGGGCTGGCGGATGGAGATTTCTTCAAGTCTCTAGTCAAGAAACTCCCGACAAATTTTGACAGTCTATTGGGTCAGACGGTGAAGTATGTTCACATGGAGGAGGTTCAGATGTCAAGAATGAAAGAGAATCCTCCCCCAAACTGCTCCAGCACTCATCTGGAAAAGTGAGCTCCCCTGCCTCCCTTGAGAAAAAGAGATGACCAGCCAAACCACCAGCAGACATGGAGGCCGAAAGATATAGTGCAAGTAGTACGAACTTGAGTGCCTAGTCGGGGCGGTGGTTGTCCAAAGAGTTAAAGAGGTTCTGTGCCTTCCATCAGTCGGCAGGGCACGATACTGGGGAATGTGAGCAATACGCGTGGGAGTTGCGGCAGGCTGCCGAGCGGCGAGCACACCAGCGGAGAGGATCACCTGAGCCTCACCCATGCACTCGTCACCCCATTAATCAAAGGAATTATTTGGGCCGCTATCCCGATCAACGAGCACGTTCACCATCTCCAGGGGAGAGGTGGTCATCCCGGCCTCGTCGAGAGATAGATCGGGGCATAGACGAAAGGAAGCGTGAAACTTCCCCCCGGGGGACAGTCAACATGATAGCCGGAGGGCCCATTGATGGAGATTCTCATCGGACCCGAAAGGTCCATGGTCAAAGGTTGGAGAGCTATGGGGTTGACATCAGTCGCAGGAGACTTGAGGGCTTGTCTATTAGCTTTGGGCCCCTAGACTTGGAAGGAGTAGAGACTCCTCATGATGACGCCTTGGTGATACACACTCTCATTGCCAATTATAATGTAAAGAGAGTGTTTGTAGATACTGACAGTTCAGTCAATATCATCTTTAAAAAGGCCTTCGACCAAATACAACTCGAGGGTGAAAGACTCCAACACATGACTACCTCACTATATGGTTTCACCGGCCACAAGGTATGACCACTCGGTCAGATTGACCTCTTCATCTCCCTGGGAGAAGAATCCTTGAGGAGGACCTGCCGCACCCCTTTCCTCATAGTAGACGCTTCCTCTGCTTATAATGTCATCTTGGAGAGACCAGCGCTGAACGTATTCCAAGCGGTCGTTTCTACTTTCCACCAGAAGATGAAATTTTCCGTTTAGGATCAAGTGGGAGAAGTGCGAGGCGATCAAGTGGCTACCAGAAGATGTTATGTTGACGTTGTTCAGACGGGCTCTTGAAAGGCTCATCGAAGGCAAGAAACCTCGGTACAGACAATACAAGAGGCCCCTCCCACCCGACCAACGAACGACCAAGAAGAAATACAGATCCATCCCGACCGAGTAAATGGGATTACCCGAGTGGCCATCAACCTCTCTCCCAAGGCCAAAGACAACTTGATTGTGTGTCTCTCACACAATCAAGATGTCTTCGCCTGGTCACCAAAAGAGGTAACAGGGATATCCCTAACGGTAATGATGCACAAACTCAATACACTCCCTGAAGCCTGACCGGTTTGACAAAAGAAGCATCACTTCGGTCCTGAACAGAATCAAATTATTCACGAAGAGATCCACAAATTATTAGAAGACGGATACATTCAGGAGATCCAATTCCCAACCTAGTTGTCCAATGTGGTTCTGGTATCCAAACCAGGAAGCAAGTGGTGTGCCTGCGTTGATTTCAGGGATCTCAACAAAGCATGCCCGAAGGATTGCTATCCTCTTCCTCATATAGACCAACTGGTAGATTCTACTTCAGGATATGAGTTCATATGCATGTTAGACGCCTACCAATGCTATCATCAAATCTCTTTAGCGCCCGAAGATCAAGACAAGGTTAGTTTCGTTATCTCGGACGAAACTTTCTATTACAATGTTGTCATTCGGCTTGAAAAACGCAGGGGCTACTTATCAAAGGCATATGGACCGGGTCTTCATGCATCAAGATGGGAGAAATATTGAAGTCTATGTGGATGACATCCTCATCAAAACTACCCGAGTAGAGAATTTAATTCCAGACATAGAAGAAACCTGTGCTACTCTCTGAAAGCATGGGTTGAAGCTTAACCCGAGCAAGTGCTTGTTCGGGGTCAAGAGTGGAAAATTTCTCGGATATATTATTACTGAACGAGGTATTGAAATCAACCCAGATAAAGTTAAAGCGCTCCAAGACATGCCTCCCCCGAGCAACCTCAAAGAAACACAAAGACTAGTATGTCGTTTCACGGCTCTTTCCCGATTTATTTCTCAACCGGTCGACAGGAGCTTACCATTTTTCAAAGTGCTAAGGAAGGCCTCGAAGTTCGAGTGGAATGAAGACTGTGATAAAGCCTTCACCGAACTAAAGGAATATCTGTCCCGGCTACCATTGCTATCCAAGCCAGTAGTTGAGGAAACCCTATGGTTGTATCTGTCAGCAACTGAAGGAGCAGTAAGCTCAGTTTTCATTCGACGGGAAGGCAATGTGCAATATCCCATTTATTTCTTGAGTCATTTGCTCAAAGATATCGAAAGCTGGTACACTATATTGGAGACTAGCCCTAAGCCTAATGCTTATCGCCCGTCGGCTAAGACCATATTTTTTTATCTCATCCTATTATGGTTCTGACCAATAGTACACTCGATCGAGTGTTGACGAACCCTGAAGCCTCTGGAAGACTCATCAAATGGACAACGAAGCTGAGCGAATACGACATACAATATCAGCCCTGGGCTGCTATCAAAGTTCAAGCCTTGGCAGATTTTCTAACCGAGACACCTGACAAGCAATCAGAGGAACAACTCTCTGTTCGATTAGCGGGCCTTTAAGCAGCGAAGCAGGTGAGTGCTGTAAGTATCCTAAGGTAATTTTGATGTGATCAACCGAGTTAGGTTAGATCCTGTGTTGTTTGATCCTTGTGTCTAAGTATGCAGGAACTTATAAACACAAGAAGTTGAGCGGAAGACATAGCAAACGAGAAGGATGACACGGGAAGTGAGTCGACGAGCTCGGTGCATCCGAGGGACGAGAAGTTGCCGAAGAGTATGTAGGACCAAAGGAATTTAGATATCTCCACAATGGTATGATATTGTCCACTTTGGGCCTAGGCCCTCATGGTTTTGCT
>JBBUKS010000044.1:5325007-5340985 GCA_038050645.1 Hedychium gardnerianum
CTTGTTAAATAGTAACACTCTAACTTTAACCTGTTGTCATACATCAAAACCTTAGGGTTAGACTTTTAGTGCAAACTACACCAACAACAGCCACTCAGACAAATCAATCTCCCCCTCTCATTAGGTGAGGCGCCCTTGAAGTGAACCCAAAGTACCATCTTCACAGTGGTGGACGCACCATCCTCCTACAATATCATCCTTGGAAAGCCAACTCTTAGCTCATTTAGCGCAGTGGTCTCCACCTTTCATCAGAAGTTGAAGTTTTTGGTTGCTGATTGGGTCAGCTCAGTCGGTGGAGATCAAAACGTTGCTCGTAAATGTTATATAGATACAGTTCAAATCGACCTTCAAAAAGTACGAAAAACTCAGAGAAGTGGGGTGCATTCCTTGCGGAAATGCTTGTGTCACGGCCCGTTAAAGAAAAAGAAGAAGCTTCCATTATACTCGATCATCTTGATCGCGTTACTCAGATAGTGATTGATTTGGTGCCTAAGTTAAAAGGAAGTTGCTCGCCTGTCTCATCCGGAACCATGACATCTTTTCTTGGCCACCACATGAGGTTATAGGAGTAGCACCCACTGTAATGGAACATCGACTCAACATCCTTCCAGAGTCTTGACCAATTCGGCAAAAGAAGCGATACTTCACGCCTGAGCAAGACAAAGTGAGTCATGCCGAGATCACCAAACTCTTGGAAGAAAAGCACATTCAAGAGGTCTAGTTCCCATCTTGGCTGGCAAACATGATTCTAGTACCCAAGCTGCGAGGTAAATGACGGGTTTGCATCAATTTCAGAGACTTTAACAAGGCTTTCCCTAAAGATTGCTATCCCCTTCCCCGGATTGATCAACCCTTGGACTCGACCTCAAGTTTTGAACTCATTTGCATGTTGGATGTGTATCAAGGATACCACCAGATCCCTTTGGTTGCAGAAGATCAAGAAAAGGTTTAGTTTCATCATCTCTGATAGGACTTTCTATTATACTGTTATGTCATTTGGACTAAAGAATGTATGAGTCACTTATCAAAGACTATGGACTGGGTTTTTAAGCACCAAATCGGTTGTAACGTCGAGGTCTATGTCGATGACTTCTTGATCAAATCAGCCCAAGCAGAGAACTTAATCAATGACATGGAGGAGACATGCAACACCTTACGGAGGTATGGTTTAAAGTTAAACCCAGCCATGTGCTTGTTCGGCATCAAGAGCGGCCTCTTCCTTGGCTATGTTGTCACTAAGTGAGAGATAAAGGCTTACCCCGAGAAGATTCAAGCCCTACAGAATATGACATCTCCAAGAAATGCCAAAGAAGTCCAAAGGCTGGTCAGGAGAATCACTACGCTATCACTATTTCTCTATTGGTCAGCCACCAAGAGCCTTCCATTCATCAAAGTACTATGTAAGACCACTCGATTCTCATGGGACAAAAAGTGTAAACAAACTTTCACAGATTTGAAAGCATATTTGACCAACCTACCCATTTTATCCAAACCACTGGCAGGAGAACCTTTGTGGTTGTATTTGTCGACTTTTGAAGGAGCCTTCGGATTGGTCCTAGTGCGGCAGAAAGGTAACACTCAACAATCTATCTACTTCTCTAGTAATCTCTTAAAGGATGCCGAACTCGCTACACAATGTTGGAGAAGTTGGCTTTGGCACTGGTGCTGATTGTTTGTCGGTTGCGACCTTACTTTCTCTCCCATTCCATCACAGTGCTTACCAATAGCACCTTATGTTGGGTGCTGACAAATCTAGAAGCCTCAGTACGCCTAATCAAGTTGACCACTAAACTTGGCGAATACGATATCCAACACCAACCCAGGACATCCATCAAAGCCCAAGCCCTGATCGACTTCTTGACTGAGACATCCGGTCAGGAACTATAAGAGACCTAGAAGATCTTCATGGATGGGTCAACAACCAAGAAAGGAAGCGGGGTTGGGGTCTTACTATGCTCACCCTGAGGAGACACTTTACAATTAGCAATAAAGCTTCATTTCAAAGCCTCAAATAATGAAGTTGAATATGAAGTCTTACTCGCTGGCCTGCAGACAGCCAAACATGTGGGAGTCACCCGGGTCCTCATCCATTCAGACTCGCAGCTAGAGGCACAACAACTCGAAGGCACTTTTGAGACTCACAATGTTCGGCTACAACATTATATCAAAGCCTTTGAGAAGTTCAAAGTTGACTTTCAAGAAGCCATCATATAGAAGGTGCCTCGAGCTGAGAACCAAATGACAAATGGGTTGGCCAAGATGACTAGTGCCCTGGCAACATGGGACCAGGAGAAACTTGCAAACCCGAACCAACTGGTCACTCATATTGATCATGAGACTCAATAGAGTGACCATGTTGACTGGAGAACCCCTTTATTTTCTTTCTTGAAACATGGGATTCTATCCGTCGACTCTGAACAAGCTCGAACTCTCAAAAGGTGGTTTACATGTTTCACCTACCTTATACAAGCATGCCTTTCACGTCCTCTCCTCAAGTGTCCAAGTCCCGACGATGTCGAATATGTCATGAAGGAAATCCATGAAGGTTGCTATGGAAATCACACCGGGGGTCAGACTTTGGCATGAAAGATTCTCTTAGCTGGTTATTTTTGGCCTACTCTGCAAGCCGACACAGCTCGGATAATAGGCACCTGCCTCAATTGCAAGAAGCATCACCTTTGCCTCACTGTCTGACTGACCTATTGAAGACCTCCACTATCTCTTGTCCCTTCCTTCGATCAGTGGGGGATGGATATCGTGGGTCCTTTCCCAACAAGACCCAGCTAGAAGAAGTTCCTCCTAGTTATTGTAGATTATTTCTCAAAATGGGTGAAAACCGAGCCCTTGACTTGGATCACAGAGAAGGTCATCCTCAAATTCCTATGTCAGTTTGGCATCCCTTGCAAGTTGGTGTCAGATAATGACCGACAATTCCAAGGTTGTGAACTCAAAGAATGGTGTCAAGGTTTGGGTATTCAACAGGTTTTTACATCAATCTATTATCCCCAAAGTAACGGTCAAACAGAGGTTGTCAATTGCGAGCTCGTCCAAGGATTAGAAATCAAGCTTGATCATGTCAAAGACAGCTGGGTAGAAGAACTCCCCAATATTCTTTAGGCCTATCAGATAACCCCACGCGACAATACTAGGATAACGCCATTCCATTTGGTCTATGGCGAAGAGGCGGTGATCCCAGTAGAGATCGACCTTGAGTCAACTCGAATTAGCACCTACGAAGATGTATAGGAAAACTCAGATAAGAGATTCCTTGAGCTGGATCTTGTCGCAGAGTCTCGAGAGAAAGCGGAGATGCAGCTTAAAGCCTACCGCAATGCATGTGTCAGGCATACAACAAACGAGTTATCCCTTGTTCTTTCCAAGTTGGAGATTTTGTCTAGAAGAAGGTGAAGCCCATGGGAGACACAGACAAGCTGGAGCCACGCTGGGATGGACCCTACCGAGTCACTCACTAACTCGACTGTGAGTCCTACTATTTGGACGATCCTCAAGGAAAGGAACTTAAGCGACCTTGGCATTCCATATACCTAAGGTCATATCGGGTCTAACCCTAGGTACTATTGTTTTATGTTTTCTATTCCTTGTATTTCATTCTTGTAGGCACTCATGCTCTATAAAGTAAAATTGCAACCCTTGCTTGTTTAGTATTTCTTGTGTACCAGCCTTGCAACAGACATGCAACTCCTAGCTCTGTGTTATAGATCCAATCTTACAACGAACCTAACACTCTCGTCCCTCCTAACTCCTCACTCAGCCTTATGACAGGCCCAACCTTGGATATCTCATCTTTCATTACTTGGCAACTTGAGATTAAGCCATATCAACAGATAAGCTCACAATCAATTCTATCTAATTTCAATCCAGTACATTCTCTCTATCTCCTGCAGAAGAGATTGTCATCGCCTTGAGCTACTGTCTCAACCTTACTACAAGTTTGAAGCCCTCATCTCTCTTAGTCTCATGTGCTAATGAATCAGAAGACCAACAACTCTCTTAGCCCTATTCGCTAATGGCTTGGAATATGTACAACCCTCTTGGCCTCACGTGTTAACAGCTTAGAAGATCGATGACCTTCTTAGTCTCACTTGCTAATGGCTCGGAATATGTACAACCCTTTTAGCCCTATGCACTAACGGCTCAGAAGACTGATGACCCTCTTAGTCCCACTCACTAATGACTCAGAATATGTAAAACCCTCTTAGCAAATGTGCTAACGGCTCAAAAGATCGACAACCCTCTTAGCCCCACTCGCTAATGGCTCAGAATATGTACAACTCTCTTAGTCCCATGCGCTAATGACTCAGAAGATCGATGACTCTCTTAGCCCACTCGCTAATGACTCAAAATATGTATTGCCTTCTTAGCCTCATGCGCTAAAGGCTCATAAGACCGATGACTCTCTTAGCCCCACTCGTTAATGGCTTAGAATATGTATCGCCCTCTTATCCCCACTCGCTAATGGTTAAAGAGGTTGATGGCCCTCTTAGCCCCACTCGCTAACGGTTAAAGAGGTTGATAGCCCTCTTAGCCCCATTAGCTAATGGCTCAACCTAGAATCGACAACCCTCTTAGCTCCACTCGCTAACGACTTATCCTTTCTGTAGTCTCAGTGTCTTAGCATCAGACTTAGCAGTTTATTATCTTAGTCTCATCTACTGTCTCAGTTGCCAACACTCTCAATGCTTTGGCCTCAAATTCAATAGTTTATTATCTCAGTCTCAGCTATAATCTCAGTCGTCAACACTTTCAGTGCCTTAGCCTCAGACTTGTCAGCCTATTATCTTAATCTCAGCTACATTCTCAGTGGCCAACACTCTCAGTGTCTTGGCCTTTGACTTAACAGTTTATTATCTTAGTCTCAGTTGCAGTCTCAGTCGCCAACACTCTCGTGTCTTGGCCTTAGACTTGACAACCTTTTATCTTAATCTCAGTCGCAGTCTCAGTCGTCAACACTCTCAGTGCATTGGCCTCAGACTTGGCAACCTATTATCTTAATCTCAGCTGCATTCTCAGTCACCAACACTCTCAGTGTCTTGGCCTTAGACTTAACAGGTTATTATCTCAGTCTCAACTACAGTCTCAGTTGCCAATACTCTCAGTGCCTTGGCTCTATATCCGACAGTCTACTGCCTCAATTTTTATCTCGGTCACCAACATCCTTGGTTTCTTAGCCCCGTGCTCCAACTCCATTTCATATTCTACTACTACTCCTTCCCAATATGCTTATAACTCCTAGCTTCGCGCTAGTAACTCAGCCTTATGATAGACTTAGAGTTCTAAAATTCCTAGCCCTTTTGCTAGTGACTCAGCCTTATGACGAGTTTAGAGCTCTCCCTATTCCTAGCTTCACACCAGTAGTTAGGCCTTATAACATACTTTATCTCAAATATCTCAATTACCGAGCAGCTAGAGATTATCAGCTCAAGTCATATCGACAGATAAGCTCGAACCTCAGATATCTCCACCTTACGACAAGCCTGACACCCACTCAAAGCGAGTCACGAGAGCACAAAGTCAACACATATAAGCAAGACATGTTTCAGAAAGTAAAGTCTATTCATAACAAAAGATTTTCCACATGTCATCGCAAGCAAAATACAAAACAAAAAGCAACTAATCTGAAGGGGTCTCGGAACTAGGAGGCATTTTCAGTCGGCCTTTTCAGAAGGAGGCAACTCATCTCAGACTTTTACAAACTCAAAAATGACAGGTCAGCCCACCTTGGGATCAGTTTTCCCTAGATGCTTTGGTGGAGAGCACCCTTAAATCCATGCCTTATCATATTGCTGCTCCTATTTGCGAGCAAGTCATAAAACTCTACGGAGGCTAAAAAAGATTTCTTATGAACTTCTTGATGACTCTCCTCACCAACTCTATAGTCATTTAGCTCCATCTTAGCAGCCTCCATCTCTGCCTTAGCAATCTCTAACTCAGAAGTCATCCTGACCTTAGTCATCTCCAGTTTGGAGACCATCTTAGCCTTGGCAGTCTCCAGTTCAGAGGTTATCTTCTTCTCACTCTCTTTGGTCTCGGACAGTTATAGTCCTAACCTTTCCTTAACCAGGACCTTGGAACGAAGGTCACATTGGAGATGTAGTCATTGAGTTTCCAAAGAAGCTAGCTTCCTCATTTCCATGACTAGTTCCTATTGATCTCGGAGCAGCTCCTCTTGGACCTATTTGGCCAAATACTCCGCGGTCTGCGCCCTCTTAGTCAATTACGTTGAAGCCTGTAAAGCGGTATGGGACTCAGCAAGCTCATACTCCAATCTTTGAACCTTATCAGAATAAATTATGGCCTTATACTCCATTTTACGCCTCCTCCTCGGCCCTCTTCTTCGTAGCCATCAAATCCTATGTCGCCTCTCATCCCGACTGAGCGATGGTTCTCCTCATCAACCACCCTGTTTTCCATTTGGTGATATTTTTTGAGTAGGTTGCTGATGTGACAGGACATTCCCTTTGCTTCCACTTTAGATTGCACAATCAAAATGATAATTTACAGATGTTTTATAAGCATCAAATTAAAAGGCAAAACATACCCTCCGAATAGACCAAACCAAACTCTCGCCCAATTCCAGGAGTTTCATCTGCGGCATGATGTCATCCTCATAAATGCGGAGTTGTTCAGATGGGGAGGGGTTGTCCCCCCTTGGCCTATCTTCGGTCCTAGTTCCTTGGGATGGCAGGGTTACACCAGAATTGGGTCTCGCTCCGCTCAAAGTTGATTGCACTCGACCAGAAGTGGGGACAGTAGCCTCACTATAGGAAGAGCCACTAAAGCCTTGCCATTGTCCCCAAAAGCCTTAGCTTTCCCCTTCATACTTTCCTGGGGGGGGGGGAATCTTCTCACAAGTTGTGGCGCTAGAACGGCCTCCCCCGATAGGCAAACAAATTTCTTTTTCTTCAGGGTTTCTGCCTCGGTCACCAGCTTCTATAAATTCTCGATTTTGATGGCTAACTTCTTTAGAGTCTTGGTCTCAGTGTCAGGCTTCTTCTAAGTCTTGGCCTCAAGCTCTTGTGAACGTTTCTTTAAGGTCTTAATCCCGGGGACTGACCTCTGACTCCCACCTTGAGTTGATTTGAGAAGACTAGCAGATGATGGCTGCTTTGAGGTTTTTTCTTTCTTTCTGGGTCGGGATTCAAACTAGACCTCAGCCTCAGGTGACTTCGCTCATCAATAACTAGACCTTGTGTCTCAGTTGTTGTTGGAGTTAACATTGTGGTAGTAGGAGTCTCAATTACGGATTCCGAGGCTTCATCCATAGTAGTTGAAACTTCGGCGGCTACGAAATTACCTGCCATAGAAGGACAAGAGGCTGGCAATTCTGAAGATTTCTCAGCGGCATCTTCTGGGGCGCATATATCATCCATGGAAGTCATATCCCACTTCAATTTGTTACTTATTGTTGCATTATACATGAGTCATTCTGCAAGGACAAAAAATTTAGTTACACAAAAAGGAAAGTTAACCAAAAAAGCGCCTTATTCAAGGGGTCGTCTAGCTCCACTACAATTCAGCTTAGCCCATCCCGGTATAGCAGGGCCTCCTTCTCCGCCAATAGACTAGCATTGAACTTCAGTCCAAGTAAAATCCTCATAGTATCCAAATATGCGGGTTCTGACTTGTAGTCATCTAGTAGTGGCGGAGCAGGTGGATCATCTAGCCAATGCGTCGACCAAGTATATGGTTGGAGCGGCTTGATAAAGATGAACCTACCCTTCCACCCCTTATGTGAAGAGGGGTACTCACCTAGGAAAGTACACTGAGACCTAACCGCGAAATAAAAAACCCTGAGCTTAGTCTACCAGAGGTAAAAAAAGATAGTGGAAGATCGTAAGATCAAGTGAAATTTAATACAATTGAAAGAAGATGACTGCACTATAGATCAAATGGTAGGAGTTGGGGACTAATTGAGACAAAAAGTTGAAACTAATGGGACAAGTCTTGAAGAAAAGGATAGAGGGAAAACTAAGGCTACTAGCTAACTGGCCGAAGAAGCAGGTGATATATCCCGTGGGTGGCTCATGCTACCTGTGCTCCGACAATGAGATCCTAATCTCATGGTTAGAGGGGATATTGAAGGTTTCTTGAAGATGTGAGGCTGCACCCCTGGTAAACAGGGTCCGCTGGGACTCATACCACTTATCTGAGGGGTCATCGGCGACGATGGGGTTGAAAAGTAAGAAGAAAGGAAGGCGGAAGGGAAGAGTGATGAACTTACTGTGTGGATGGACACGGAGAGGAAGACCAAGACAAAAATGCAGAAGACAAAAGGAAGCGAATGAAGGCGAAGCTACTTCTTGATTAACCTAATATACCTTGGCGGCAACACAATAGAGTCGTCGCATCAACTCCCTGAACCATTGGATGGTGAGATCTTTTCCCCACTATTAGATCGCTTGGTTGGATGATCGCGATCGTGATTCAATCTTCACCATAAAAGCGCATCAGTGATAAGTTATGAGACGGTTCAAGCACTATCGTCGGATGTAAAGATTAAATAGGCGCCAACATGCCCCCTCCATCAAATTCGGGGTGGTGTTAGCAACGACATAGTTGCATGCCATTGCATTTAATGCAATAGGGTGCGCTTGCGGCCCAAGGCAGATATCACACGATACCCATTAATACAACGGGTATGGTGCACCAATCATTAGTTTGATACGTGATCTCGCGTATCACGTCCCTTGAATGTGAAGTTTTATCTTCCCCATAACCAACATTCAGCCAACTATTTAAGGAAAATGCAGCCAATTTAGCTCAGCATTCTGAGAAGATAATTCTAGAAAGCAAATGACAGCTCGTCACATTCCAATCAATCAGACTATGTCTTCTTCGACTAGACTTGAAGAGGAGGTTTGTAAGACTACAGACTCATCTTCTGCTACAAGGTCATCTCAAAGCTCGTTGTAGGTAGGCTGGCTGATGTGACAGACAAACTACTGTATCATTCTCAGACAGCCTTTGTCAAAGGTAGACTCATCATAGATAATATCCACCTCGTTCAAGAGCTACTGCGCAACTATACTTGGAAGCGAATATCAACTAGCTGCATCATGAAAGTGGATCTTTAGAAGACCTTTGACTCAGTGCACTGGGGATTTTTTAGGATGTCCTCTCCGCGCTGTAGTTCCCAGTCATTTTTATCGCATGAATCAGAGAATGCATCACGACCACGACATTCTTTATAGTGATAAATGATACTATGCATGACTTCTTCAGAGGGGGTAAAGGACTCCGCCAGGGCAACCCCCTCTCCCCATACCTATTTGGCCTATGCATGAAGTATCTCTCCCATTCCCTTGTACGACATACGATTAGATTAGATTTTCATTTCCATCCCAAATGTGAGAGGCAGAGGATATCACATTTAGTCTATGCAGATGATTTACTACTACTGTTTGGTGGAGATGTGACTTCAGCTACACGGCTAGCTGACTGCTTATCATAGTTTACACAGATGGCCGATCTCGTAGCCAACCTAGCTAAGTCCAACATCTACATGGCAGGGATAGGGATAAATGCTCAGTACGGGAATGAATCTTGATTATCACGGGATTTCAAGTGGGGGTAATACCTTTTAGATATTTAGGGATCCTCATAGCCTTTAAGAAGATGAAGATCTCATATTACAGTACACTTTTGGATGCTCTTACCGGAGAGTCAATTCATGGTCGAAGAACACACTCTCTTATGCTGGGAAAGCCCAGCTAATATCATCGGTTCTTCAGGGCATCGAATGCTACTAGATGTCTATTTTGCCACTCCCTAGTGGAGTCATAAAGCGCATATACAACATCTGCAAATCTTTCATGTGGACTACCAAGAGGCCCCCCATTGCATGATTAAAGCTATGTCGATCGAAGAAAGAAGGTGGTCTTGACCGGAGAGATTTAAAAGCGTAAAACCTAGCTTTGCTAGCTAAGGTTCTATGGCGGATACAAGACAAGCAAGATACATTGTGGATACGATGGGTGCATGACGTGTCCTATGGCATGTGGGGATGTGGGCATGGTAGATCAGACATACAGACTCCCCACTAATCAAGAAACTATTGCATATCAGAGATAACATTTTGGCATCCACAGGCAGCCCAGAGGTCGCGAGCCACACCCTCATTGCTTGGTTTAGTCAAAGAAAAAGGGCGGGTCCAGAGGGCTTATGACCATTTTAGAGATGCGAGGCATAGGAAGTTATGAGCGAAGACTATCTAGCAGAAGGACCTTCAGTTGAGTCATGCATTCACAGTCTGGCTGCTAGCACATGGACGCCTCCCTGCATGAGCTTGACAAGAGTACCTGATGGACAGACAGTGCACTTTCTGTAGGTAGGAGGAGGAGACACTAGATCACCTATTTTTTAGGTGTGCTCCTATTTGCCAGCTATGGGGGAGGATATGAGAATGTCTACAGATGAGGCCTGAGATGATCATGTACAGGCATATGTTGAGGACTTTAAACTCTAGTACCATGGCGGCTCCACCATGACCAGGGCCCGACACCTAGCCATGTCTGCACTGGTGCATCATGTTTGAGGGGCTCAGATTGGATGTAGATCGAATATTGAGGAAGGTACAAACCCATATCTATTGATCGCTGGAGGTATTCTCAGATCAGCTACTCAGGCAAAGATGACACCTTGGGGGCGTGCAGGTTTTTGGTCATTGCACTAATTTTGCATTTCTAGTTTCATTCACACTTACATGCATTTGCTACACATACCACACATATAGTTTAGGTAGGATGGTGAGGATGCATTTTAGGTAGTATCATGAGCACTAGTTGCATTTTGTTGCCATGAGCTGTATTTTGATACTATCACCATACATTTTGGAGTTGATAGCGAGCATGCATATAGATAGGCCTATGATAGACCCTTGCATGACATTGACATGTAGATGTAGTATAGGAGTCCATTCTGGGCAATTTTGATACTCCACATAGGGGTCTGGAGGTGATACACCCATAGTTATTCACCATATAGAACTGTGGCCTACTTGGTACTGATACGCTATCAAACCAAGTAATGTCATGGTAAAAAAAATCTGAGTACTTGATTTGGAGCCTTTAGAGATATGTAGTCATATGGACCTTGCCTACCCCGGAGCTGACATGAGGAGAATCACCTTCGACGGAGCTGGGAGACACCTTCGACATGAGGAGCATCACCTTTGACGGAGCTGGGAGATGCGGAGCCACATAGAGCCAGAGCTATGGAGTCACTTGTATGCTTGGGAGTGGGTGAGTGAGAGGAGAGATCACTTGTGGGAGTGATGGATGAGAGGATTTCCATTGAGAGAGTGAGAGGAGAGATCATTTGTGGGAGTGAGAGGATTTTCATGAGAGCACACCTCCTAGACATGTGAGTATGTACATCTTCAGGGAGAGGGGTGAGGATATAGGTGAATAGATCCACGTGAATGATCTATCTAGTTCGCAGCAAATGACTCGCAGTAAAGACAAGATAAATCCATTTATAGCTGAGGCTTTGCTAAAAAGTCTATGAGGGTGAATAGATCCACCAAAATGATCTATCTAGTCCGTAGCAAACGACTCGCGGTAAAGATATCGTAAATTTGTTGATAGCTTGTCACTTGCTAAAAGTGTGCGGGGGACGGTGATGATAGTGACGGATTAGGTTGAGGAGATGAGCACTTGCTATAGATGAGCCGTCCTGACGAGCACTGAGGAGACCATTCACAGACAAAGGCTAGGTGGCATGCAGCTTGGTGGCATGGCATACGAGGTGGAGCTATGACACGTGACACCTTGTCACCTTTCGATGGAGGACATGACAGTGAGATTGCTAGGTGCTATTGACATGGACACGCTGAGGACAGGGACACACACAACATGGATATGGGGTGGCAGGGAGCCACCTAGGATGGAGACCTAGAGATCGGCCGAGACTTGATCTCCTGTGATTTGAGCGGAAGATACGTCATTGACCGGGGTGCATTGGTTCATTAGATGACAGACTTGGTTGTATGCATGAGTTTGGAGGCATGAGAGTGATAGGACCCATGTGAGCACGTGTACACCATACCTCATATTCCCTCACAAATTTGACATTTCGTCAAACATGACATGTGTAGGAATCTTTGGTGTTTTGTATGACGGTGCATTTCTTTGATGATATATATTTACCTTTCATCAAAATAAGATGAGGCTTATGATGTAGCAGAGCCCTGCGGTCCTACATGTCTTGTAAGATAGAAAGTCTTGCTAAGTTTTCAGTCAAAGTCAAGATGAGGTGGAGGCTACTTAGGAGAAGGTCATACTCATCTTAGAAGGAACTAAAGTTGAACTCAGGTTGAACCCAATGGGCCCGATGCAAGATATGGTAATTAAAAATAATAATAATAATAATCATTGGAATTTTAGAAAAAAATTTGGATAAAATTTCTGAGGGGTTAATATGAATTTAGATGATGTTAAGAGCATGAGTTTAAGTAGGCTTTGAGGGAGCTCAATGAGAGATAAATTATTATAGGGGTAAATTGATTAAAGTAGAGTTTGGAGAATTATTTGGTTTAGGGGTTAATTGGTGTTATTAATCTAAGGTTTAATTGAAACCTAAGTTTTAAAGGGAAAGAGAAAACTTATTCCCTTCCTCCCTCGATTTCCCCTCTCCCTCACACGTCGCAGACCGAGACACAATCGCCACTGTGGGTAGCTCCATCGCCTATGCTGCCTCTCCTTGGCATTGCCATTCCCCAGCGCTGCCACTCCTCGATGTCGACCACAATCACTGTTGCCGAAGGTCAGGCCGCAACCGCCGCTGCCATAGGTCAGGCCGCTGGCCATGCTGCAACCCGCAGTCACCTCTTCTCTGATTCTCTCTTCTGATTTAGCCCCGTCAGCCAGACTCCAGCTCCGCTGCCCTACTGCCAGGATGTAGCCACCGCCCGACCACCATCTTCAGCTGGCAAAGCACTCATCTCCAGTCACCCTAGTCTAGTCCCCGGCCACCTCTACTCCGGCCAGATCCGACCACCATGGTTAGATCCAATTTTCCCCGGTCAATCACAACCTCACTACCAGGCTAGATCTACGCTAGCTAACTCATAGCTCCAACCATATCAGTGTCGCCGGCCAGCCACTGAGCAGGCCAAAATTCGGCCACTGCCGCTACTATTGTTGCTGCTCAGACCACTCGAGCCACCGCCAGCAACCACCTTGAGGGGGGGGGGGAACCAATTGGTA
Source organism: Hedychium gardnerianum (assembly GCA_038050645.1). Classification (NCBI taxonomy): domain Eukaryota; kingdom Viridiplantae; phylum Streptophyta; class Magnoliopsida; order Zingiberales; family Zingiberaceae; genus Hedychium; species Hedychium gardnerianum. The sequence goes on from JBBUKS010000044.1 coordinate 5,338,234, forward strand.
ACGGATCTCTCTTCGTTTAAGTAATTAGATGTTAGATTGATGTAGTTGTGTTGGCATTTGGGTTAATGTATACCTATATGAAGTAGTTACATGTTAGACATAAATTCTAGGGTTTCATATGCTAGTAGATCTGAAATCAATTATGCTCTTCGGATTTTGATGTATGGATCTAGGGGGTGTGGGATGATTAGGATGATCTAATTAGGGTTTCCTAAATGGTTTAGGATTTAGTTGTAATTTGTGTTCTACGTTGTATGATTCTGATTTGAAGCTGATTCTCGAATGTGAGGACTTTCAGTATGATCTATACATCAGGCTAGTAAATCTAAAATCAAGTTCACTCTTCGGATTTCGATGTATGGATATGGGGAGTGTGGGATGATTAGGATGATCTAATTAGAGTTTCCTAAATGGTTTAGGATTTGGTTGTAATTTGTGTTCTACGTTGTAAGATTCTGATTTGAAGCTGATTCTCGGATATGAGGACTTTCAGTACGATCTATATATCAGGTGGGTATTTCTTCCTTGACACCTTTAGTATATATTAACTTTAGTACATGACTTGTTACATAGATTTGGTAGTTATTTTTACCTTGATTTTATTCACATACTACATGAGTTTGATACTTGTTGCATGTACTTTGAGTTGATCTATTTATATCTATGCTGTCTCTTTGGTTTTCATATCTTGTAGTGTGCACACGGGTATGATGTGTACAATAGGAGCATGCTTACGTGTTGTATAATCATGTAGTTGTTAGACATGTGAGTAGCATATATCTTAGGTATTATATATATCATGCTAGTCATTTTGTATATTTATGATTTGTAGATGAGGACATGTGTGTGACGTGTACCTTAGATAACGTAGCATTTGTTGCATATTCTTGATTTGTAGTTGTGGACACGTGAGTGATGTGTACCTTACCTAATTTATAATTGTTATATGCACATGATTGTAAATGTAAACACGCGAGTGGCGTATATTTTAGGTGATGTAACATGCTAGTGATTATGGTACATGTCTGATTTGTGATTGCAAACACGTGTGTGGCGTGTCTTGCAATTGATATGTCTTGTTGGATAGGCTTGTGTACATTGCATAAATAGGTATATACGTTGATGAGATTATTTATATCATACTCATCATGGTATTGTATGCATGCTATCGATTATGTCTCTCTTCAAGTGTGAGAGAGTCATAGCATTACGATGTTGCATGCATGCTATCGATTATGTCTCCCTTCGGGTGTGAAAGAGTTATAACATCATGGTGTTGCATGCAGACTATCAATTATGTCTCCCTCCAGGCGCAAGAGAGTCATAGTCATGCTATTGCTTGTTTATTGCTTGACTACATACATCCGGTCTATGGATGAGTTGGTTGTTCCTCTCTCAGATAGGGATTGTTATACTTTGGGCTGCCCACGAGGCCATTCATGGTAGAGCGTTCTCCCATAATTAGTAGCTAGATAGCTACATCTTGTCTTCCCATGAGACCATTCGTGATAGAGCATTCTCCTATAGACAGCGACCCTAACATTTCAGACAGCCCACGAGGTTATTCATGGTAGAGCGTTCTCCCGCAGTCCATAGCTGACGAGCTAGGTGTCTTGGTCATCTTTATATTTTTGTGGTGGAGCATTGCTCCCACATATGATGATTTATTTCTGTTACTTATATTGGTACATGCATATGAGATGTTGTACCCATGATGATCATTATCTGGAACTACTCATGATACTATGTGTAGCTGAGTAGGGTGTTTGTGTAACAGATGCATACATGTGTTATTTTCCAGTTGGTGAGTACTTTCCTTTGAGACTATATACCTTTGAATCTCTTTACACTTAATTGTTCATGCATTATCTTCTTATATCTGCTGAGTATTCTTATGTACTCACTATCCCTTACTTTCCATTATATTTTTAGGTTAGCAGGTAGATGTTGAGTTGTGTTGCTTGGAGGATCTTGTCCACGCCGCCCCATTCACATCGAGCGTTGATTTCTCTCTTGCTTTGGTTTGCTTTACTTCCGCATTTTGGTTATTTAACTCATGTTGTAATAATTGACTTGTATTTGGACTTTTGGTCGTGTTGAGTTTTTTACTTTGGTTATGTACTTGGTACCGTCCATATCGTCGGGTAAATGTACCTCCGGGGCTTGACACCTGATGCGTTCATTTCATATGTATAAGTCTAACCACGTCGGTTCCCATGGCCTCAGTCTCGGCGATAGTCTTGAGGACGAACTCCCTCTCAATCTCAATGATAGTTTTGGTGACGGACTCCCTCTTAGTCTCAGCGATAGTCTCAACGACAGTCTTGGGGACGAACTCTCTCTTAGTCTCAGCGATGGACTTCCTCTCAGACTCAGCAATAGTCTCGGCGATGGAATCCCTCTCAATATCGGCGATAGTCTTGGGGACAGACTCCCTCTCAACCTCAGCAATAGTCTCGGGGACAGATTCCCTCTCAGTCTCAGTGATAGTCTTGACGACAATCTAGGGAACAAACTTCACCTCAATCTCAGTATCTTCCCTGGCTTAGCCCTAGGCCTCAGTCTCAATAACTTCCTTGGCTCAGCCCTAGGTCTCATCATCTTCCCTGGCTCAGCCCCGGATCTCGACTGATGCGGGGTCAAGATAAACATGGTGGGCCCAAGACGAAAAGGACCGGGGCCCAGCAGGCACAGCCCGGGAAACGACGCCAACCGGGGGCCCGGCAGGCCCGCCCGGAGAACGACGCCAACC
>JBBUKS010000044.1:5354082-5375878 GCA_038050645.1 Hedychium gardnerianum
TCTGGAATTGTACCCCAAATAGCCTTGCTCCACCTCCAACTATGCCTCTTGTGCTGATACAAGTCCTTGAGTTGTGGCCATAATGACCACAACGAGAGCATTTTCTCACCATTTCAAAGCTCAACTTATCCAACTTGTCCTTCACAAGGTTAAAGTAGCACAAACTAAATAGTAGTGTCTGGTCTAAAACTTTGATGTGGGCTAAAAAGGCCAATGCATTAGAGCAGTAGCATATTATACTGTCCTTTAAAAGTATCTTATGCCTTCAGTGATGCTGTCACAGTTGGTTCTATTCTGAACAATGATAAATTATTTATTTATTATTTCTCATATAAATCATGTTTTGAATTGTTGCAACCATGACTCAAGTAGCACTTTCTCTCTTAACAGCAGGTTGTGTAATAATTTACAGAAACACAAAACTACTTTTGAAAAAGAAATAAGTGTTGAAGAGACACCATAACATATATATATATATATATATATATTTATAATCCAGTATCCAGAACACCATAACACCATAACATTTAGATTTGATGTTTTGTTGCATCTATTTATGGATCTTAATTACCACGTAATCCTGTCAACTCTTGGATTGTGATGTGTATATGGATCTTATGGCTCATAAAAGTAAATGGAATATCTACAAGTGGATAAAAGAAGTGAGAATGAGTAGAATAAATTGGTAATAGGATATAAAAAATGTATTATTTAGTTTGACATATACAATAGGATTTATGAGTTATTCTCATTTCTGTGTTTAATATTTTAGCATAATATCACACCATTTCTGCATTATAACATATTGCAATTTTTAAGGAAGTTATATCTGAATTAAACATGTCTGACTTTGCCTTTTTTTTAGCAGCTTTATGAAGTGGATTCTATTCGATCTGATTACTTTCGTTTGCACCTAATCAGAAACCCTTATGTTATTATCTCTTATAAACAATAAGAGGCATATTCTGCAAGTTAAAGCACCACTTTGTCATTGATGGCTACTCTCATCCATTGACATGCTTCTTTTGAAAACACACGGGACTGATGATTCTATTAGGTATAGTGCCATTGTCTAAGATGTAAAAAAAACAATAGAAAGAATTAATAGCATGCGTTAGGGTGAAGACCCAATTTCATAGTTCTAGTCTTGTTTATTTCACATCAACTTTTATATTTGGAAACAACAAGTTTAACATTGCCTTTACTTTTCTCCTTCAACATTAAAAATTGAATGGTTCCTCTGCTACTGTTGTGGCCCCATTGTTATTTCATAAGGTCAGTGCCTTATGATCATACTCTGTACTACTGGCATTTTGCTCATCTGGTCCAAACACAATTGTCCTGTGAAGGCCATGATGGACTTATGTTTTCTTGTAATAAGAGTTACTAACGTGTATTTTGATCAAAGGTTATAGTTAGATTTTGTTTTTAGCTCCCCTACCATTAGAACATGAATATCTGTGAGACGGAGCATGAAAGCTTCACATGGAGAAGAGACTACATATCAGGGCCAAGGACCACAGCCTTTACCAACTGGTACCCTTGTTTTCTTTGTCTCTCTTTAAGCCTTTCTCCTAAATGTAGTAGCATTCATCTGTCAATAATGCTGTAGAAATGATTGCCAGTAAACAGTTTCACTCTAACAATGACAAAAGAAAGCATGCCAAATTGCAACTTACTTTGATGGCATGAAAATGACGTGTAGAACCATAAAAACTTAAGGCAACTAATATCATTTAGTAAACATAGAAGTCAAAACACATAGATGATGGATTTCTATGCAGTCTCTTATACGTCTAGTCTGACTATTTTTTTAACTCTTTTGTATTGCATTTACAAATTTTCATTGCCAATGCATCATTAGTCATTTCTTATTTGAACATTTTGATTGAAATCATTCCTGTTGGATATTTCATTAGACTGATCTTAACAGTTAACAAGGGTTAATACATCAAAATACCAATAAATTACACCTAATCCTCCTAGGCCTACTAGAAGTTCATATGAGGGTTTATTAATTATACAAGAATATATGGAATCGATCTCTTATGACTAGAAAGGTTTCAGCAGTGACAACAGTATATTTATCCTATCCATGATATATCAGATAAAAGAGACATCAGTGAACCTAGATGTACCATGTACATGATTTTTCCCATTAACAATAGGCTCAGCGAGCCCAACTACTTTGTCACTCCACCATTAGCAGTGTCCGGAGACTCGTAGCCCCACGGGTTCTTGTTTGCCCAGTTCCATTGATCACGACACATCTCTTCGATTCCATACTTAGCTCTGCAGTAGTCATTATTCTAAAGTAATGATTCATAGTTTTATGAAGTCATAAGTCAATAAAAACAAACACAACATAGGAACAACAGCACATTAATGCACAAAAGCATGGCGAGTACATACTTCCAGTTCAACTCTTTTTCTGCTTTGCTTGTGGATGCAAAAAGGACTTCGGCATCACCAGGTCGCCTTCCGGTGAACACGAGTGGGATTTTCTGAAACAGTATCCAGTCAAAGACGAATGAGGCTGTTATTTTCACTAACTCAAAACCTTTGGTTAAAGACAAAAGTCAGTAACTTTGGTTCAAACAGGTAACTGGTACTTCCTCATCTGTCAGGGAATTGTGGTGTGTGAATTGTAGTACCTTTCCAGAAGCCTTCTCAAATGCTGCCACCATTTCCAAAACTGATGTTCCCTTTCCAGTTCCTAGATTGTAAACTTCACAGCCTGCAGTTGCACAACGTTGTTAGACCAAAAGCCAAGTTTTCTCCAAATGTTTCGAAATAAATACAACAATTCTTTATGCAGCAAGTCTTCCACAGGTCATGGTAAAAGAAGTTTATTTGAGGAACCAACGAGTACAACAAGCTTAATGGAAGTCGATACCTATCTTCGGGTCCTCAAAAAGCTTCTTTAGCGCGGCAATATGTCCCTCTGCAAGATCAACAACATGGATGTAGTCCCTTACCTGCAGTTATATATAAGATGTCCTTAATAAGAGACACTAGATAAAATTTATTTACATGATAGAAACATCCAGGTAAAACAATTCCTCCAAAGGGAAATGTAAAGGTGAATAGCAAGATTTAACCCAAGTATTGGACAATTTTCTGTGTTTGAATAAACAAAATAAAGAAAGATTTTAAATAAAGAAAATGCTTCATGAAACAATACCCCAGTTCCATCCTTGGTCAAATAGTCATTTCCAAACACTGTTAGTGCTGGTCTCCTCCCGACGGCAACTTGCTGGACCAGGGGCATCAGATTATTAGGAATTCCTCGAGGATCTTCACCAATGTCCCCGCTCGGATGAGCTCCCACAGGATTGAAATATCTTAGCAACATTATCTTACACTCGCTATCGGCTCGGTGAATGTCACGACATATATCTTCAATCATAAGCTGTAACCATGAAATGAGAAACAATTTGATCACTCATCAAAGCAATATGAGCATTAAATACAAGAATTATGGCAAAGAAGAATGAAGACACCTTAGTTCGTCCATAGGGATTCATTGTGCTTAAAGGGGACTCTTCTGTGCAAGGCAAATCCTTAGGCCACCCATAGACAGTTGCTGATGATGAAAACACAAGCTGAACATCGAAAACATAAGACAATAAAATAATGCCGTGGCAGGGGTGCCTCAAGCCTAAGAAACTAATTAAGACAAAACTTGGATACAGGCCATAGTTAATAAAACTGAGCAGATACTTCATCCGCATATCATCGTAGACTTCTAACATAGCTAGTCTGGGTTTCTACATTTATACCTACAATGATGGACTAACAATTGCTGCTATTGATGATGAAAAGGAGAATGTGAATGCACACCTTCGAATTCTGAGTAATTCAACAGATGAAATCAAACTGCTATATAATTTCATTGTTGTACTCTTTATGCTTTAACTTATATACTATGTACATATTCATGTGCTTAACTACATATTAGCAAGGAACAATGGGCTGCAATCCCTGATAGAATCTTACACTAACAATATCCTGTGCATCCCTCAATTCTTATATGAAATAAAATAAGTGAATATTCAGTCACTACCTTTTTGCATCTGTGAACAGCCATTACTTCCAAAAGAGTAATTGTACCAATGAGATTGTTCTTATAATAAAGCAAAGGTTTCTGGACACTTTCACCCACAGCTTTTAAACCAGCAAAATGTATAACTGCGTCAAACCTGTTGATAGAATCCGTTGTTTCCATTACTGAAGTGTCTATAATAATTGTCATAATTTAGGGGGAAAATAGACAAATAAAATTACTGTTACTCAAGAAGATCGATAGAATTCCATAGGTTGTAACTACGATGCAGCTTTTAAAACCAAAAACAATCTCAACACAGGAAACCCACAAACCTGTGCTAACCATAAAATGCCACTTTGTGAATGCCAACAGATTTGACATAAAACAGTATTTACAAAAAAAAGAAAAGGAAATGCATAAATAGAACCAATAATGTCGTTATAAGGCTATAAGCAGGTATGCAGCTGCAATTACATATGATGATAAAAAATGGTTAAGCTTACTTTGTCGATGCAAAAACTTCTTCCAATGCCTCTTTATCCCGAATATCAATCTGCACAAGAATTTGCATGTTTAGCAATCAAATCCAATAAAAAAACAGATTAGGTAATCTAGTGCTTCTATAAACTTACATCAGAAAAACAAAGTAAAAGGATCCTAAACAAAAAACAAGGGAAATTGCCACCTCAAGAAAAGTCAGTTTCTCTTGATTGCAGATTATTGAACATAAATTCTCGGTGAAAATCTATCACATATATTATCTCTTTGAAACCTTGCTGATGATTAACAAAAGGAAAGACCTTTTATGGTTACCGAAAACAATTAAATATAGTCCTAAATGAAAAATTGTAAAAAAATGTTCATAAGCTTAGGTGGGGAGCTATTAGATAGTCTTACATGAAAAATTGTAATAAATGTTTATAAGCTTGACGGGAGCTATTAATATGAGCAATTAAGCATTTTGAGGCAGTGATTGAACCTTAAAAAGTCAATTTTCTCACCTAGATAAGTTAGTACATTTTATATCCTAATGTACAAATTATGTGTTTAGAGGAGACTGTCCTGTGGCAAAGCCTCCATTGGGATTCATATGTTGTTGATTAGGATTGATTCTCGTATTATAAGTAATGCAACATTGAAGTTGATTGGCTCACCTCTTATCACAAAAACTTGAGTTAGGATAGAATGCAAACTTATATCCTTAATTGTATTCTCAACACCACATCACAACATATTCACATGTGTACATGCATGAACAAAGCTCAAGTGATTAAAAAACTATATATGTAAACTTGATTTGACTTGACTGTTATTTGAATTCCAAGAAGTTGGTTTGAGGTCAAACAGAATTTTTGTTTCAAAATATACTAGGAAAGTGAAAATTTTGGATTGGAGCATTTTGCAAAAGTAGATAAAATATTCGAGGCAAAACAAAAACCTCCCCCAAACCTCCCCAAAGACAACTGCTCACAATCTCACATATCTCCTGTTAAAAAACACCAGCTATTTTCACAAACTGTTTTTTTCGGATCACAAACTAAATCTTGTTAGACGCTCATAGGTATATATATGGTATGGCGTTAAGTTTCGTCTTATGCACTCCCTAATTTGATTAAAGAACTCCTGATAAATCAGAGGCGCCCAGAATCCTAATTTCTCCAATTGGTTAATGGATTAAAATCTTAGAACTGCTTTCTATACTATACCCCCACATAGTGATGAGCTCACGTCAGCCAAACAACTAGGAACGATTTTGCTCCAGGATACACGGAAAGAAAGCAAATGAAACAGGACGATCAAACAAACACTCAAAGATTATAACGCTCAAATCTCCGAAAGAAAAACCACATGCATCAACAATCCGCAAACGTAGAACCATACCCAGAGCCGAAACTGCTACAGTTACCTTATGAAAGGTCAAATTTTTGCGGAACTCGCCAGCCAGCTCCGCAACGCGCTGGATGGCGACCTCGGAGGAATTGTCGAGGTTATCCACCACGACGACGGAGCACCCCTCGAGGAGGAGCTGCAGCACGGTGTGGCTGCCGATGTAGCCCGCGCCACCGGTGACCAGGACGCGCCCGGCCGCGGAGGGAGCGGAGAGTCGGAGCTGCATGCTGCGAGGTGAAACGCGACGATTTAGGGCTCGAAGAAACTGCGATCGAGTGCGAGGCAGATTGGGAATGCGAAGGGGGGCGACTGCGGGGCGGTGTTTATACGAACGATTAGGCGCGGACCAGTTTGGGTGTTGCCCATCGATATCGATGTGTCCGCATACGAAGCTCTCTAGAACGGTCGAGTGGTAATACAACGACCGATAGATTTACCACCGCCTGGCGCTCGTATCCTTTTAAGTGGGCCCCACTCGCAGTTCCAATCACAGGCAGCATAGGTGAGGCGTGGGGAGCCGAAGGACTCTGGACGTCTCCAGGCACGGCATGAGGTACGGAACAATGGACTGTTTTCCTAATTTTTCATCTGTACGCACTTCCCATCCAATCAGAAAACAGGTACATTTAGGGTAACGCCCTTCTCGTGATGCTCATTATAATGGTTTCGGTTTTGTATTTCGACGTGGAAGGAGGAAGAACAACGGCCGGTTAGGGAGGCGAGCGCGGCGCGTGTCGCTCTCGGAGGCTAAGGCAGGTGGCTGGCAACGCGCAACGTGGCTTGCGCATGAAGAGCCAGGGGAATCTGATAGCGGAGATGACGATACGGCTTGACGTTGGAATTTCCCAATTTAGTGAGATATCTTTAATTAATTGATCCTTCGATTTTGTTTAATATTAAGCAGATTTGTCCGAGGGACACGTGGCCGTCGTCTACCACAACAAAAGGAAATACTTGATCCAAATAAGTTGAATTTTACTTGAGATATATCTGCAACGAATGGTCGACATGGCAATTTTAAATTATTTTTGTTTACATGTGAACATAATTCTACTGAAAAAAAAGATACTTCATCCTTAATAACGCATTCGGATAGTTATTTCGGAATCAACTCTTAAGTTTGATCAATTGCCAAACTCCAGCGTAATAAAAGATGTACAAGGAAACAGTATGGTTTTGTGTTCCTTTGCTATAAACACCTATACAACAAAAAGCATATCTCTAACAATAAGAATTATGAATCGATATGGCAATTCAACTTCAGATTCCATTCTGAATCCCACGCTACAGCAAAACTTGATTACAGTTGTAAAGGCAGGGAAAATTCTGCATTACTAAACAGATCATGGCTCCTGAGCGTTTACTGTCTGAAGCTGTCACAGTAGGTTTTATTTATGTTAGTGTTGAAATTATACCCAAAGCAAGAATCAACTACTGAACTAGATTTACCCTGTTCACGAGCAAATCCACTTGTTCTCGGTACATCTCCTTCAGGTCGATGATATCAGCGCGGAGTTCCTCCAACTGTTAAAGGTTCGAGATCAAAATCATTTATGTCAAAATCAACTTATCTGAATTGAGAAAGCTTGTTCTTCTGAAATTTTGAGGTTGTAATTTTGATGAAGGTGATTGAGGCTGCATACCTCTTCATCACGTTCACCCATGAGTTCCAGTGCCGCCGAGTGCCTTCGCCGCAGGGCTTCTAACTCTGCTCTTAACCCAGGTAAAGTTGCTGCTTCTGCTCTCAGCTTTTCGCACTGCTTACGATAGCGATCCATCATTGTTATCAGGAATACGCAATAGAAAAATTATTATGTGATTTAAAATACTGCACTGTGGAAGACAACCTGCTCTGTCATTTTGACTAGTTCTTCAGCAAGAGAATCGCGAATAGCTTCCAACGAAGCCTACGAACATGATCCAAGCATAGATTAAATAGGTCCATAAGGAATTGAGAAAGAGTCACCCATATGTTGAACATGAAAGCGAAGGAACCAGAAATCTAATTTAAAAAAAACAACACAAACTATACCCATCTACAACAAGGCAAGAGAATAGTAGAATCAAGGACGAGCATTCCAAACATGCAAAATTAATGCATTTTTATGGTTTCGAAGCTTAATATAAATATCTATGTTCTGAACTGACTATGATGAAAGACAATCCTTATATTTCTCAATGACATTGCAGATAATCATAATGATTTCCTAATGCCACAATTTTATACCCTAGCACATTGTCAGAGTATAAAATGCATCAAACTAGGCATCAGGAGAAGTGTGGATGCCAAAGAAATTTGTATTTTAGCTGCTAATGTTCATTTGTCGATAGACATGTAATTGTATGAGAGGCGCACTGCATCAAAACTCTTTGAAGTATGAAATTTAATAGGCATAGAAATTAACTCTTTACAAGAGGAATATATACTATTACCGACCAGTGTCAGAATTGTCATACCAAGCGTGAAATATATGATGCGACTTCACCATCCTTATGACGCAATGATGCTTCGTATGCACTTTGTGTCATGCTCTTCAGAAAATATGGAGAAACTGTTGCTTCCCCAGATTGTCTCCTCTCTGAAAAAGGGTTATCTGATGAATCCAAGGATGCTTGCAAGAAAAAGCTTTCTTCCATGCTACCAGAACTCCCAGCACTTGAAAGATTCCTAACCGATAAGCTTTCTGTGAAGTACCAATAGAATGAAGATTTAAAGTTATATAGAAGAAGAAGCTTTAAGTTTAAAACAATTGAGCGCCAAAAAAGAAAAGACAATAGTAGATTTACTGGTTGTATTTTGATTTGCAACTGCAGTAGATTCACGAGAAACAGTTTTTTCCAGTTCATCTTTGGCAGCTCTTACCCTTTCAAGCTCCTGCCAAAATCCAAACATCGAAATGAAAATGCAACCTAATCTGTAAAACATATAGGTGAAATGATTGCCAATAAGACATATACTGAAAAGATTTACCATGCCAAGCCTGAGTTCTTCAAGTGCAAACTTCCAGTACAGGTTGAGGCAATCAGTTTTATAGAATATTAACAAATTTGTCTTGGTTAATTAAAATGCAAGTGGCCAAGAGACTTGTAATACTGGTGAATGAAAACAATAATAAAGAAGCTAAAAATAAGGAAAGGACGGTAAAAATATAGTAAATATATGGTTGAGATGACATGGTGACTGTGAAGAGCTTCTCAACAAACTCTGCCAAAACTTATAAGAGAAAAAAAACAATGGTTGTGTAATTACATAGCACAAACCACACCACAATGGATATATGGGCATATCCCCACATCATTATCATCATTTAGTCCCAACAATTTGAGGTAGGTTAAGTGGATGTTATTCCTCAATTGAACTTACTGCAATACTATATCACTGCTAATAATCAAATCAAGTTGCCTTTGGCTCACAATTTGACCAACCAACCAAACAGTGGAATGTATTGAAACACTAGAATGCAAACCAAGTTGTCTTCTTTGTTTGTGCTGTTCGTCCAAAATGAGCGAAGGTGCCTTCTGGCTCCAGCACGAGGTGGAATGCATACGACAATAAGATCCCTCTTCTTTTCCTCAGTATTTCTTATCCTTGTTCCTCCTCCTTGGTTCTACCTCCACTGTCACCATGTGTCTATACACCAACATGATCTCATTTTACCCCATCTTTGAACAAGACTTTAAACCTTCCTCTAGTCTCCCTTTACCCTATCCACCTTCCCCTCTAATCCAATCAACTGTGTCCGTCTTAGCATTTTCATTTTTGCTCAATTATTTTTTTGCGCATATTGTTTTCATTCACATGTAAGGTATGTAACTAATTAGAAGGCAATTTATAAAATTGTTAGAAAATGCAGCAACTGAAAAAGTTGCATTTGTTCATTCAGAGTGTCATTATCTTTTGTTATTGTTTAAAAACAGTAGTAACCTTGATGATAAAATGAGAGAAAATAGATTGAGATAGCACAAACATAATCAATGATGATCACTAGATTCTATGATTAGAGGAGTTGAATATATTAGAGTGCAATGTGCAAGGGGTAGATGGAAATCAAATAATATTAATGCATTAAATGTTTTAATTGATTTGAATATTACTGGGAAATCAAAGAACAGGGCTCAATGGAATGGAGGGATAAGATTTAAAGAAGAGACATGGCATCACCATGATGACAATGATGGTGCTTAAAAATCAGTAGTAAAATTTTAAGTAATAATAGCCATATGAGAATACACTGGATACATGATCATTAAAAAAAATTGTCTATCTTGACATCCAACTGACTTGATTCATACTGAAGGGCTATGATAGTAGACCACAATACAAATTACCTTTTCCAGAAGTTCTCTGTGAACCACCTCATCTTGTAACACTCTTTTGTGTTTACTTCTAATCTCCTTGAGTTCTTCTTCAAATTGCTTGGCACGACCCTCTTGTGTAGCAGCTTCTTCCATTGCTGCTAGATATTCTTGTCTGCTTTCAGATGCCCTTTGCCTTTCCTTTTCAAGTGACCTACTCAGTTGTGTCTGCTCTGTTCTGATACAAGCAATCTGAACATTTGACATAATAATTAGTAATCTGCTCGAATTTATTTATTGAAAAAAAATGAAATAATAGAAGTGTCAAAAAATTTATAATAAAATAAAAATGTTGCCAAACCTGAGTCTCAAGAACAGTAATCCGAGATAAGTTTTGAGATAGACGTTCGTTTAGGGTTCGTTCCTTTTCTTCTGCGGCTGCAGCTTTGGCTTCTGCCTCCTGTGAATTATAACCAGGAACCTCAGTAACCTCCATTATTAGTCTATCAGGCAAATAATCTCTGTAACCTTCACTCCATTCAAAAATCCGAAAGGCATCTAAAAAGCACAGGCATATAGGTTTGACTATTTCAATTGTTTTGATGTCTATAAGGAGAAACAAGAGCTAGTAAGACATCCAACAAATATCACTTATGAGTTTCTACATGTTTGCAAAGTTCTTAAAATCTATATTTCAGATCAAAGATGTAATGTTCTTATCCTCTCCGGTTCTGTTAGTACAATCTCATTGTAGACAATCCTTAAAAAGGATGTAGAAGGGGAAGAAAAAAACTTCCATAATTCAAGTTGAAGGCATTAGAAATGTTCAAGGTTAACCTGCAAGCGAGAGTTTAGAGCTTTTTCCACACCAGCCCAGGCTTCAGCTCTTCTAGCAGCTGTCTCCTGTTAAAGTTGAAGTTAATAAACATTAAAAAATTTCAACTACAGAGATTCACATTGTGTAGTAGAGAAAAACATGAAGAAAACAAACAAGCAAGCAGAAAAATTCCACAGAAATAAACCTGCATAGCTTCAATCTGCCTTAGAAGTGGCCGAGTTGACTCAGGAACTTGAGTGATCATTTCAGTGTAGCGGAGTTCACTATCCTGGAGATGCGCCAAGATAAAAGCAATAATTCTCAGAAATAGAGCTGACTAGTAAGAGGCACCAATCCATTCATGGAGTATTTAACATTGCCTGACATACATGGTAGCGTTTTTGAAGATCATCCATATCCCTTCTCAGCATTTCTTCTCTAAATGCTGCCTGTAATAATTAAGCAAAATAAAAAAAAAAATAAAGAAAAGAAAAGAAAAAGCAAAGAAATCAAAAGGTCAGCACATGAATATACAAGAATTTCACTAGCTGCTGAATGGTAACAACAACCTGCTGCTCTGTTCGAGTCAGACTCTGCCTCAACTCCTCAAGCGTTTGAATCAACATAGCTTCACGCTCACTTGCTTCCTTCAGGCGATTTTCAAGTTCGACCTTGGCCTCACTGTTAGCTCGTTCCTCTGCGAAGGCTTCAGCTTCTTTGGCTGCATTAAGTGCGTTTGTATAAAATTCCTTCTGAGCAGCAAGTTCTGCTTGATTTCTTTCTATTGTTTCCTGCAGCAACTTCTCAGTAGCTGCCTTATCTCTTTTCATACTTTCTACTTTTGTCTCGTCAACCTAGAGAAGGCATTAGTCAGGAATGAAATAAAGTTTGGGGATATCATCTGCTTTAGGGAAGGAAATAAGTGGCAGAATTCAGCAACTTGACCGAAAGCTTATGGAAATATAACAGGCAATTAATTCCAGAAACTTGTTCTAGACAACTAAATGGAACTTTGTTAATCAGATAATTTTGCAAGAATGAGGGTTGACCAAGATTGTGAAAGCAATGTTCCCATTTCCATATGTAGTGATTTTAGACGGAAAATCCTTCATCCTCTTAACTAAGCAGTGATAGGTATAAGACTGGAAGGAGAACAGGAGAGGGATTAAAACGAGTAACATAGCTCTCATCTAAGTTAAACTAAGTTGACATCCTCAAGTGTACTACCAGAATCCTTCTTTCCTAAGAGACTTATCCAGTCCTTACCAAATTGTTCCGTGCACCGCCTCAGATTCGCTGCTGCTCCGATGTCTGATGCCTCCACATTGCTATTGGTAGCCCTCTGCTTACCCCTCATCGCTGCTGCCTAGTAATCTCCCTTAACCCCTCCTCTCTATTTATAGTTTCATACTTTGATCTCCCACCCCTCGGTGATTGAAAGAAATTGAATTTGATTCTTTCTATCACGTCTCATGCCGTCCAGGAGCACATGTGTTGATTAAGACCATAAGTGACCAACCACAGGAATAACCATGCGGTATGGGCAACATAGAGTAATTTACCCCATGCCAGCAAGTTTCGTGTGTCAATCTCACACCGGCCAATATTTTTTGGGTGTGTCAGGGAGCACAACTCAGTATTCTATACCATGGTTAACTCATCAAACCCAATAAATCTCTTTTACTAGTCCACAACTCTTAGTGCAGATTTAGTAGAATTAAACTAGGGTGTCAAAGATAGCAAGATTACACAATTAGATATTGGAGTGTGAAAGCTTAGAAATTCCAGTAAAAAGAAGGAAATGATTAACATGTGAGAAAAGAATATTTTAGTTTGAATTTAGGTTAACAGGGAAGCCATACTAAATTACCTGGAGCTTTGAATTGAGTCTTTGTTTTTCTTCTTCAAGCTCCCGAATCTGGTACCAAAAGAGCATCACCAAAAAACATATCTTAAGATGATAAAATAGCAATGATTAACAGAATAAAATAATCAAAACATATAGTCCTAGCCTGCGCCCTTAGTTTCCTTATAGTTGCTTCTTGAGCAGCCTGCTTTTTTGACAGCTCTTCACCTATAACAAAAGGTAAGCGATGGCAATGAAGTAATTAGTGGATATTTGCAGGTGCAAAGATGATATTTGTTAATCCAAAACATCAGCTATGACGAGTATCGAGGGTTTGTTCACCTATGGGTTTGTTTAAAAACTTCTAGATAACTTATGGGTGTGTTTACATTACAAATGCTGGAAAAATCAACTAGCTGAGTTAGAAAGCCTACTACTGAGAATATCTCTTAGTCAGCCAGGGAGGTAGTTGAGTTTGGCATTCTCCGCAAAGATATAAATTACCATATCCACTCAGGATAATCAAAGAATATATTACTTGAATTAAAAGAGATCTAAATATATGGCTTGATGTTTTTAAGGTGACCAAGTGTCCATTCAATAAATTAAAATTTTCTTTCCCTACGGGATGCCCAGTTGATTAGTAGGTGTAAATTTGCTACAATGGGACAGGGATCAATTCCTGGTAGGTGCATGCCCTCGGGGAAAAACTCCTCTCACCCCCTAGTCACTTGGCGGTCGACTATAAATCGATCCCATGATTTACTTTTTTTCACATAACCTTGGACGGGTTGTGAGGAGTGTCTGAGATCAACGTAACCAACTTTTGCTACAATAAATTAAAATTCTCTGAATTTAATTTTCTATTTTGCATATTTCCATTTTCTTGCAATTAATGGAACTATAAAAACAAAAAGATAATATTAGAATTTTGGAGAGAAGATGGACAACTAATGTACATATATAAATGTGCACACACAAACACACACATATATAAATGCTCTTTTCCACAAATGATATATATATATATATATAACTGCTATCATTTGTGGAAAAGAGCATTTATAGCGAAGCCATACCCAAAGTGTGATAGCAAGAATCCCAAGGCAAATTTGGTAATTATTATCTCTTTTCTCCACTAATGAAGTCTCCAACAGATACCCTACGTCAAGTTTAATGCCTTAAATTATTTCTTTGGAGTGGTCACAAATCTAACTGTCCTATTGTCATATTCTACTTCAGATAAGGAAATAAAAAATATTAAATTTACTGATAAAGTGATTATTATCATTAAGTAATAAATACTGAGGTAAGAAAAACATTTCTGACATATAGTCATCAAATATAATTTTAACAGAAATTGTAATTTCCAAATAGATAGAGATAAACCTTCTAAGATTTTTTATTGAAACATACAAATTCATAAATAAACCTAAGCTATGTTAATGAAAATTTGCACCTCTCTTTATAAAAAAATCATGCATTTGAAATGAATTGTGGTTCCTAGAACTAGTTGACAAACATTATAGATAGAGAAGTTTTCTCTTGTTATCATTTGTTTTAACTTTCTCTTATACAATTTGTTCCATTTCAATTCTTTGAAATGGATTTAGCTTCGGCTAAATTTGCTCAAAAACGAAGAAATCATATTGATATATTTTTCTTTAGCTCAATGATTGAATTGTGTAGGGGAAAAAACAGAAACTGAGATTTTAAGTTTAGAAGAACTTAAGCATATTTTGCATACTTGAGCACATTTTGCAACACAAAGAAGCCAAGCTGAAGCTAAGCTAGTTTAGAAACAAAACAACTTAAAGCTTGACATAAGTTAAGCAAGTTGAGCATGGGATTAAATTTAGCTGTGTCAAAGTCATGCTCTGTCAGGATTCCTTCAAGTGAGCTTGAGTAAGATAAAACATGATTTACTAAATCCATTTAGAGCCCCAACTGCAAGGCTACTGAAATTGCAGTATTCCACTGAAAAGCAAGAAAAGTTATTTACGTCATACCTTCAGCCATAACTTGACTAATTATCTCATCTTTCTCCTTCAAAAGAGCAGCAGCATCATTTTTTTTGCTTTGTTCTCTCCTTAATGTATCCCTTTCTCTGGTGAGTGCATAAACCTGCAGACAAAATTTGGCATTATTGAACAAGTTATGGTGCACAGGAGATTTATTTTATTTCAGCGGCAAGAGAGACAGCATGCTAGTTCATTAATATGTGAATACATGAACCAAGATAGTTCATTAATATGTGAATACAGGAACCAAGATAATTCATTTATTTGTAATACAAGGGATAAGACCTAGAGCCTGGAGGAGATTTTCTTGGACTCCTTTTACCTTCACACCTACTCAAATTGATTCAACTCTTCTAAATATAAATCTATTGGTCGTCTTCTAACATGTCCCATCCATCTCAGCCTATTTTATCTCCTTTTATCATCTATTGGAGGTACACTTAATTGCTCTCAGATATTAATTTCTATTAGTTTATCCTTTCTAGTAACTTCAAAATCCACAGCTGCTATATTAACCTTTTAGATGAACTTTTAGAAGTAGATGCTTGATATCATGGACTCTCTACCAATAGAAGCAATGTAAATTGCCAGAAGGCAACTAAACAAGTCACAACACTTGGTATTTACTGAGAAGTAAAAAATTTGAAGATAATGAACGAACACATAAGAATCTGATATCCTGGATGCAGCTAGAAAATTTTCTTCCAAGGAAAGGTCATCTTTCTATGAAAAAAATATACAATTAAAATTTGAAGATATTGTGCGTGTAATACCTAACATTGAAAAACACTTTCTAATTGTAACAATGTCAAAATATATGTTTTGGTGTGAAATAGCATCAAGACAATCAGAAACTGAAATAATAAGTCATTGTTGTCTTCCACAAGATCATATCATGGACGGTAAGATGGTTAATACAGATATTTGAATCAGAAACTAAAAGAACAAGCCATTGTTATCTTCCACAAAGTCATATCATGGACATTAAGATGGTTAATACAGACTCCATACCCATGTTGGATACTGACACTCCATGTGGACTCTTTGTCACCTATTGATCACATATAAGAATTTTTAGAAACAACCCGTGTTCTAAATTTCGGGCTAGGCGCCTAGGCACAGCCTAGGTGCTAGGCGGCCGCCAACTGCACCAAAAACGTGTTAGGCGGCCGCCAACCACACCGAAGTTCCTTTTTTTTGTCGCGGGATGCGTCCGGCGACGCCTCCGGCGTTACAAGAAGGGTCGCGGGATGCCTCCGGCGGTGGTGGCGGTGGTGGCGGTGGCAGAAGCGTCGCAGGATGCCTCCAATTTTTGTCGCGGGACGTGTTCGGCGACGCCGGAAGCATCGCGGGACGCCTCCGGCACCACAGGAAGGATCGCGAGACTCCTCCGACAACGGCGGAAGCATCGAGGTCATCACGTGGCGCTGTGCACCATGCTGGATAAACTTAGGGGCGGGGTTTAATTAATTCAATCAACTCCCAACTTAAATGGGGATAATTCGAATAGGCTTTAATTAAGCCTAATTAAATTATCCCCATAAAATATATAAAAATATATTTAAAATTTTTAATAAATTTTATTAATTTATATAAATCAGATTTAAATATATAAAAAATATATTTAAAATAAAAAAATTAATATATTTTATGAAGAAGAAGTAGAATAAATATGTGATATTTTATTAGTTGTGTAATTTTGAATTCATTTTAAATTTGATGTTATTGTGTTGGAGTTATAGTATGTGATTTAATTGATACCGTGGAATCTGCTTAGCGGCGCCTAGTCCCCTCCCCGCCTAGGCGGCCTAGGCGTTGGTTTGGCGTTCAACTAGCGCCTAGCAAATTGGAATTATACAAACAACCATGTTGAAAATTCACACCCGTGTAAAGGGTACTCATACCCGAGTTGAATTCACATAGTATGCCATAACAGCAACTGTGATCAGCTAAAACAATTAATCTTTACTAATGTTTTTCAAAATATTGGTCCTGCTTTCTAAGCTGATTAGAATCCTCCAGTAATTATTCCCACTGCCAACTATGTACCCTTTTGCTTTCTTCTGCAATCATTATTGATTACTGTCTTCCTCAATACTATCTTATATTTGAATGGCAATACATGTCATATTGCAGCAATAACCACCATACCTAGGTCCATAATTTATATCCAGACTTGTACATCATGCAATAAGACTGGACAGTCTAAACCTGTGATTGTTTCAAACAGCCATTCTTATCCAACGAGAACAATAAAAATGGTTTTTGGTTTTACATTGTAATCAATCCAAAGATAAGGGCACAGGACAGAATTTAAATTCCAAATCCCTCTATCCAAATGTTACACGAACCAATAGACGCAACACATTCAAGTGATTGAACAAATAGTTGAAATACCCAGATCAAGTCAATGCGAATTGTATATTCCAGCGAGATATAGAGAGATGACACAGTAACATAAAAAAGCAGGAAGCGTAATGTGTTATTTGCACCTTTCTTTCAAGAGATGACACCTTTTGATGATATTCATCTCGTAATGCATCTATTTCATCTTCTTTTGATTTCCTCTGTGAAAATAACAAAAACTTAGAATCAAATGACAAGGCATTTTAACCAAAACAAGGAACAAAGTTACAATCACTCAGTAAGAAAGAAAGAAAGAAAGAAAGAAAGAAAGAAAGAAAGAAAGAAAGAAGAGAGCAACCATGTCAAAAAACACAAGTAACAAATGTATATGCAGAAACTAACAGAATTCTCCATATGCAGAAACTAACAGAATTCTCCATGTCAACGGATCTCAAAGTTGAAAGCATGCAAACTTATGGATAAGCCATTTTGTGTTTACCAGTATGGATGTTTCTTACTGAGAAATTA
The DNA here is from genome assembly GCA_038050645.1 of Hedychium gardnerianum. Taxonomy (NCBI): domain Eukaryota; kingdom Viridiplantae; phylum Streptophyta; class Magnoliopsida; order Zingiberales; family Zingiberaceae; genus Hedychium; species Hedychium gardnerianum. The sequence goes on from JBBUKS010000044.1 coordinate 5,371,875, forward strand.
TACACCCCATTATCATGCAACTCATTTAAAAGCATTGAAATCCCAGCTTACATACATTTACCTACATTTCTAAACGACACAGGAAAAGCAGAAACCTCTTGGTGGCCTTTCCTAAATTTACATGCAAGCATTAACTCTATGAATAAGAAGAGTCTACAACATAGACTCGAGAGACAAACAAAACAGAGGCACAACATCTTATATATTGCAAAAGAATGCATATGTATAATTGCATTTGTTTTAATAATAATTTTTAAGATATTGCAAGCTCCAACAAACCACATCAACTACAAAGGTACCTTTGTGAAATCTACTATATTCAGTAGTAAAAACAACATATACTAGTTTCTTAGCTACCTTTAGATCCTCAATAACAGATTTCAACTGTTCATTCTCGTTTATCAGTTTAGCAATTTCATCAGCTTTAGCCTGCAAAATCATGCAGATAAAATGTTAAGCAATACTTATGGGTGTAAGAAACTAATATCGTACTACAATACCAGAAGAAGATTGTTACAGTGAAAAAAGAACATCAATGATCCAAAAATTCAAGATGTTACTATTTCAGAAAGCCACAGATCATAGCCAACTAACCTCCAGTTAGAGACCAAATGATAACAAGCAACTTAGAGTTTTGCTATTGGAAGTACAAGGGTGACAAACTTTGTGTTATGGTACAAAGGACCTCTTGACAATATGCAGGTAATGTTGCATAAGTAGGCATTTCCATAATCCTACATTACTTAAACTGAATTACCTAACATTTTATTACCTGGGCTTGCCTAGCAGCACCTTTTAATGCAGATTCCATCATCCGCATTTCCTGTTTTACCTTCTCTATTTCCCCTGGCTGATCCACTGAACCTAATGCATTATCTGATGAAATAAATGAAGGCTTGGCATTCTCATGTTCATCATCTGTTTCCCTGGAGTTTTTGAATGACTTGGGAGATGCATTGGTATCATGAGATACTGAGTCAGATGACATTTCATGATCCTGCTCAGTATGGATTGCAACTAGAACATTGTTATATGATGGTTCATTGACATGATCATACTTCTCTACACTAACAGGAAGTGCAACAGAGGTTTCTTTGCCAAGGTTTTCTGGGGCAAAAAGTACTTCAGAATGTTCAGAAGACTCTTTATCTAGAAGCTGCTCAGTTTTAGTCTCCTGTATGACATCAGTTCCCTGTGAATCTAGTACATGATGTGCTTCTTCAGGTTTTTTGAGCACATTGCTGACAGTTAATTCTACACTGTCAGTAATTGGTTGTGAAGGATCTTCTGGTCTTGAGTTAACATTAGCTTGGATGTCATCATCTGTTTTCTGTTGGAAAATAGATGATGAATCTTCTTCTTCCTTGCTTCTAGACAATGAAGTCCCTGTTCCAGCTTCCAAATCATTTGGTTCAACACCTTTGTTCACGTCAAGGCTTTGAGGTTCTTCAATCATTTTGTTGGCATTAGTAGGAATGATGTCAGTATCTTTAGTTATAGAATCTTCATGACCCTTTTCAGAAATAGTTGGTTCACTGATGGGTAAAGATGATGGAACACTTGAAGCCATTTCATGTTCTTCAGCTGTTAAAGGGTGTTGTGAAAATTCAGCAAGTACTGTTTGTTCAGAAGCACTTTCCCCTTCTTTTTGCCCCATAAAGGACATCATAGGTTCAAAAAGGCCTTGCCTACCTGATGTTGATGTCCATTTTCCAGAACCTGATGGACAAAACAAATGGTTAAAACCTTGTAAGAAGCATATATGTCATGGTTCAACAATGTCAAATTACGAGAAAAATGAAGAGAAACAAAACTCATAACTAATGGATATAAAAATAAATTATACAGGAAGAAGTACATGACAGGTAGCTTGTGGAACAACATATGGCCGGAGGTTCTTTATTAATTGAGGAACAACATGTACACCTAATCGCTCAAACAAGCCTATACTCTACATAACTTTGAAAAATCAATTTCTATATTGTAGAAGGAAGAGGCATAAGCATATTTACAAAATAATTCAAATTAAGCACGGTCAGAAAGTACCCATCACTTATGTTTTGGTTCTTTATATTATATATATACAAACATCATTCAGATCCTACCATAATGCTGGGGAATACCAGCACTTCCGTCTCCTTTGAGTTGCACATAAATGAGAAGTTCACTAATAATTCTGAAGGACAATAAGAACAAAAATCAGCAGAAAATTTGTCTTTACTTATACCGATATGCCTCAGGCAATGAAGAAATCATCATATTCACCCACTAAAAAAATATGAAGAACGAGAGATGATGATGAAAACCACAAATCTATTACCATCGTCGTTGGCATCATGTTTCTCCTCCAATCCAAGAGCACTATCAAAATTCTTCTCGATGTTCTTCACGCTTTCACTCAGTTTCGACACGGCCCCAGCCAAATCCGGGAAGCCGCCCAAAGACACATTCCCAAACCACGCCATCCTCCGCTATCCAATTCTAGTTGCCTCAAGGATCCAGATCCTGACACGCAATACACGATGCATTGGAATAAGGATGTGAGATCCAATTGAGCCGAGAAAGTGCAATATCTAGCAGAAAACAAGGGGGAAGAGTCGGGGCGGAAGGAAAGCAAACCTCAATCTGGAGAAGAGCTCAGGATCCGGCGGAGCGGCAGCGGATCGGCCCAGCGGAAACACAAAATGGCCTTCGCTAGTCTCGGGATTTGAGATTCGCCGATCTGCCCACGGGCACCGACGGGGGATTGGTCATAGGTGGTGCGCCCGTGCTTGCAACGGGCCCATTGGTGCAATTCACTCGGAGCTCGGCAAATCGGTCATTTTCCCCAGTAAATGTTTTTTTTTTCTGTTGTTATATTTTAAATTCTAACGATTTATTGATTGCTATTTTTATCAATTTTGAATTGTCTCGCTTGTTAATATTTTAAAATATAAATTAAGAACATTATTTTATTAAAAAATTATTAAATTTATAGATAAAAAAAACTCTCTAAATAAATAAATAATCTTATAATATTAAATTTACTATCAATATAAATATAAATAATATAAATAATCCAATAAATTTATTAAAATTTTAAATTATTTATCATCTACCATCAATGATATTTTTCCTTGCCACTCATGTTAGTTTAGTCACTCAAATCTTCCAACTAACTTCAAAACCTAACGATGCAAATAGACCTACATAAAGTCTAAACCCTTAACTCAATTTGATAGGTTGGAACTTGACTCGTCAATAGACGTCAATTAAGATTCTAAACTCAAATTAATTGTGAATCAGCGAGTCAACAATTTTTATCTATCGATTCTTATATTTTTTTTAGAAAAAATAAAGTTGTTAAAGGACTATTTCAATAACCAAATATTAAAAAAAGCAAATTTTAAAAAAAATATAAGTGCTTTGGTTTTTTTAGTTAATTTAAGTATCTCACAATCTTACTAATGATCATTCTATCCTATAATTTTTTTATTAATTATTAAAATAAATTAAAAAATACATATATGTCCTAACAAATAATTAAATGCCACAAGTTTTAAGTAGTTTTTATTATTAAGACTATTATTTTTTTATCATCCCATCATGAGAACAAGGATTGTAATCCCTTAGATTATACATCAACAACTTAAATAATTTCAAGTTGTTTTTACTTTTTAAAATTTATAAATTCTAAAAATATTTTGTAATATTAAAATATAAAATAATATTTGCAATCGTGATGAATCATAACTGTAATTTTTGAATAATTGAAACGACAGAACCGGAACTGGGAACCGTCATCAGGTGTAGATGGAGACAGCCCGGTAGAAAATGGGTCAGGAACAAAGTCAAACTAGACCTAAACAAACTGGATCAGTTGACGACTTCACCGCACCGGATCGGTCGGCCTTCCGACGATCCCGCCGCCCACCACGGCGCTGCTGCTCCACCTACCTGCCCGCCGTGGGCGAACGTGAGCGGGTCGCCCCCCCCCCCCCCCCTCCACAAGTACTGCTGCGGAG
>JBBUKS010000044.1:5387460-5409502 GCA_038050645.1 Hedychium gardnerianum
GAAGGAGTAGACCTCCACTTGTTTATTCTAGGACCTTCACTAGTAGATGGTCTCTGGATAGGGACATGCTCCAAAAACCAAGTCTGCAGCATTAGGCAACGTGTTAGCAACATATTACTAATGATAAAAAATTACACAATCACCAGTAAATAAGCCACTTACAGCCAGAATACCAGCAAATCCCTTTAGGTAGGGTACTGAGGTGGTCTGCTGATATGTGTTGGTTGATGAAAAAAGATTCCCGATGGTAGGTAGTTGGGGAGCAATAAATTGATGAACTGCTTCAGCCCAATTGAATCTACCCAGATTTTCAAAATCATCTACGATGTCTACAAGACCTATTGGAACCTTATATGTACTAGAAGAAAACAACACACAAACAAATATATACAAAATGTATAATTTATAAAATACTAAAATATCATCATCTCCATCAACTCTATGGGAATACATTTTCAGCAATTCCTCAATTCTTAATCTAGTAGGTTCTTTTTTGTTAGAGAAGTGAGCAAGAAAGAGATCACTCCTTGTAGTGTTTGAGTTAATAGGCACTGAAGCACCTCTGTCTGCAAATTCAAGCAAAAGAGCGACATCTCTTCTAGTGAAATCAACTTAGACACCTGAAAATATAAGCTGATTAATTTTTTATTATGTGCTTATACCTTTCAAAAATGGAAAATGTACCTGAAAATTTAAAGGTTTGATTAGTTGAATCCCAACTTTTAAATATATTCACCAATATATCACGAATTTATGAGATATCTTGTATGTCCAAAAAAATAGCAAACGGAGACTGCTTAATAATCGCTTTGTGTCGATCATGTAAACGAGCATACCCATGCTGCCTTCCTTTAATTGTTGAACACCCAAAGAAAGCATTAAAGTGGCCTAACATACTAGTCCATTACAGTTTCTGGGTCACATCAACTGCTGCCTGAAATTTTAAAAAATATATTTTTTAAAGATAAATGAACTAATGTCTAGATAGATAAACATTTATTAAATGATTTTGACATTGATATGACACTATATCAATGTTACTTTTATGTCTTTATCATTATGCTAGTTTTCATCTTGCAGTATCACAATGATGTGATTTTTTAGAAACTATACAAATTCCTGAAACTATTAAGATCATATTGTAGCATCACAATAATGCAAGAATTCAATTTATCTAACTTCATGTGGACCTCAAATTAATTACATGACTATTCATCTATACTAGTGTAACAAATATATGAATTCAATTTTAAAATTAGACACAATATCTAATGTATGTTAGATAACAAATTCATAACAAATTATTATTGGGTATTGTAGGGCACATTTTATGTGGATATGAATTTATCAATATGTTTCTATTTTTTAAATTAGGTGGTGCTGGTTTTTTTATTCCTGCACCAAAGTGGTGAAAGATTTTGTAATCCATCACCAAAGTGGTGTCGGTTTTGGAATTTCACCACTTCATTGATGTTAGTTTTTTAAATCCACTACTACCTCTTGGATTTACAGACCCTCAACTATAAACAGTGTGGTTGTTAGAAACTACGATACCCTAAAATCAAAAATAAATAAAGCAAGCAGACATACACTAAACATATCATTATGAATATTGAGTATAAAATAGGAGCGGAGGGAGATGATTGGCCACGAAAACTCTATCTCAATTAGCATGAGCCAAGAGTTGAACAAGATGATACGTTTGTAGGGTTTCGACTTCTGCGAGGTTCGCCGACGAGACAGAGAATAGAAGAAGATGACCTGTGCCTTGAGAGAGAAATTTTTTCTTTCCCCGCACAGAGAGATGTCACGTAGACCCGAATCAATTTAAGTAATTTTTTCTTATCTTTGTTTTAACTGCGCTTCGAATACTTGCAAAAAAGTGAATGCAAATTTGGTAGGGGAGATAAAAGAGTAATAAAGTGCGCTTTTTGGCTAATTTGAAAATTGTGTGTGTGTTTTTGTAAATGTGAACCACTCACTAATTCATTAGTGAAATTGTCGTCAACGATGTAGAACATTAAACAATGCATAATACATAGAAAGACCATTAAACAGTGCATCATACATAGAAAGTCCATTAAACAATGCATAATAACTCTCATTCCGCCTACCAAAGTTATTCATCTTTTTTTATCAAAAAAAAAAAGTTATTCATTTTTGCTTGTCGTCCCATCCCCTAACTTCCCAACTATTTCTTTAGTTCTTTTGTGGACTTCCTCCGCTCGACGCCGCAGCCTCTCAAACCGGTCAAACTCTGACTTCTCCCTTAGGAGAGTGTCGTTCACTCGATGGCCCATCATTTCTACCTCTTGGGAGTGAACTATACCGACCATTTGAACAGTATTAAAAAACTCATCCACCACTTTCCCACCCAAAACCATCAAAGCCTCGTCGTGGGCCCTCGCCATTTCTAATCGGATTTCGGCGTCAATTGACTCACTTAGTAGTGAACTTAGTAGTAATTGACGAAAAGCACGCTGCATGGATCAATAATGAGAGGTTATTAAAAATACTTTAAGCTTACAATACAAACATTCGCTCACCGCAGATGGCAACAGGCTCGGGCTGTCAGAAATGAAAGAAGAGGAAATGTCATTTCCTTCCACGGATGAGGCACTGCCGGAACTATCGGATATAACTACTGGATCAGAAGGGTCCCTGAATGCACTCGCCTTCGGGTAGGGAAATCCCTGCTTCTTCCTCCACCTCTTTCCCTTGTGATGTCATTCAAGGATTCAAAGCAGTGAGGTTTGATTGTTCAGGGAAGAGCCAACGATGGGAAATCTTATAGGGTTAAGGGACGCCAGATATCACACGCTTGGGAATATCAATAGTTATTGGTCAATGTTATTTTCAAGATGTCATTGAAAGAACGTGACAGGTCAAAGGACATTAAATGGACGTGACAGTTCGAAGGGCATTGAATGGACATGCCCTGGTGCTTGTTTAGGAAGAACAGCACCACGTTGGTGCTGGTCTGAAAAGAACAACCCCACGTTGGTGCTGCTCTTCCTAAACCAACACCACTCTATACACACATTTGGACTCATTTGGATCATTGCTGGAAAGGTGTAAAATTTATAAATGAGGGCATATTTGGAGTATCCTGACCCATTTTAACCCACTGGACCTAGAATGGGTTTGATCTGAGCTCTCCAGTCCATCAATGAGTTTTGGTCAAAACTCATTGATTGACCTAGGGGGCTTGGATTTTTGAAATATTTTCATGTTATAGAAGATCTCCAATTATGATTCTGAGACTCTCACATGAAGATATGGTCGCGTGCCAAGTGGCACGGATCCTGATGTTGGTCTGTCTCAGAACAACACCAACGTGGTGCTGGTCTGAAAAGATCAGCACCAACGTGGTGCTGGTATGAAAAGACCAGAATTACTATATGAAAAATTCTCTACATGGTCTGGAGCAATGATGGGAAGACTTAGAATTTATAAATGAGAGCATATTTGGAGTATTCTGACCCATTTTAACCCACTGAACCTAAAATGAGTCCAATCTGAGCTCTCTAGGTCTATCAATGGGTTTTGGTCAAAACCCTTGATAGACCTAGGGGACTTGAATTTCTGAAATATTTTCATATTATGGAAGATGAAAGTCTCTACAATGTATATATGACCTCCAATCATGGTTCTGAGATTCCCACATGAAGATATAGTCATGTGTCAAGAGGCACGGATCCTGGTGTTGGTCTGTCTCAGAATAGCACCAACGTGGTGCTGGTCTTCACAGAACAGCACCAACGTGGTGTTGGTCTTCACATAACAGCACCACTATGTGAAAAACTCTCTACATGGTCTGGAGCAATGTTGGGAAGACTTAGAATTTATAAATGAGGGCATATTTGGAGTATCCTGACCTATTTTAACCCACTGGACCTGGAATGGGTTCGATCTGAGCTCTCCAGGTCCATCAATAGGTTTTGGTCAAAACCCATTGATGGACCTAGTGGGCTTGGATTTCTGAAATATTTTCATATTATGGAAGATGAAAGTCTATACAATATATATATGACCTTCAATCATGATTCTGAGACTCCCATATGAAGATATGGTCGCGTGTCAAGTGACACGAATCCTAGTATTGGTCTGTCTCAGAACAGCACCAACGTGGTGCTGGTCTGGAAAGATCAGCACCAACGTGGTGCTGGTCTTTAAAGACCAGTACCACTATGTGAAAAACTCTCCACATGGTCTGAAGTAATGATGGAAAGACTTAGAATTTGTAAATGAGGGTATATTTGGAGTATCCTGGCCCATTTTAAGCCACTGGATCTGGAAATAGTCTGATTTGAACTTTCCAGGTCCATCAATGAGTTTTGATCAAAACCCTTATCTTCCATAACATGGAAATATTTCAGAAATCCAAGCCCCTAGGTCCATCAATGGATTTTGATCAAAACTCATTGATTGACCAAGGGGGCTTGGATTTCTGAAATATTTTCATGTTATAAAATATAAGAGTCTCTACAATGTATATATGGCCTCTAATCATGGTTCTGAGACTCTCACATGAAAATATGATCGCGTGCCAAGTGACACGGATCCTGATGCTGGTTTGTCTCAGAACAACACCAAAGTGGTGCTAGTCTTCAAAGATCAGCACCACTATGTTAAAAACTCTCTACATGGTCTGGAACAATGCTGGGAAGACTTGCAATTTATAAATGAGGGCATATTTGGAGTATCCTTACCCATTTTAACCCACTGAACCTGGAATGAGTCTGATCTGAGCTCTCCAGGTCCATCAATGAGTTTTGGTCAAAACTTATTGATGGACCTAAGGGGTTTGGATTTCTGAAATATTTTCATGTTATGGAAGATGAGAGTCTCTACAATGTATATATGACCTCTAATTATGATTCTGAGACTCCCACATGAAGATATGACCGCGTGCCAAGTGACACGAATCCTGGTGTTAGTCTATCTCAGAACAACACCAATGTGGTGCTAGAGTATATGAAGATCAAACTCAATATCTTGTTTCAATTGCTAGTGAGTCATTTTATGAATGACAACATTAATGTCTTCTATTCAATGGTATCATTTGACTTTAAATATCCGTATAATTCACGTGTAAAATGAAGTTTCACTCAAAATTATTCCAATTCATATGAAGAAAATTCTAACAGTAACAAATTTCAGTTTTACAAATTCAAATTCAAATGAGAAAAATTATCTACACCAATGCCAAACATGTCAAATGCGATATCTCACACATTTGTAGATTAAGAAAGCACTCCAAATCCTGGTAATAAGTGAACTACTTCCCTTCAACTTTACTGGGATGCATGTTCAGTCCACGAATATAAACATGTGCGTGATGTAAATCAATATAAGAATTTTCATTTTCATTATTCATATTAGAATGAATTTCTAAAATTTCTATCGGTTTTAACCTTTGAAATATTTATATTCGGATACACTATAATATAATAATAAATGTCTTACACTAATCAGTTTCTTAATTATTAAAAGATTTAATTTTCCATGTGTAATCATAAATCATGAGAATGTTCTATTTTTACATGAACAGAAGAAGTTAGCAATCATATTTAACTTCAACAAACCTTTCACTAGTTGAAGTATATTTAAATTTCAAAGAAGTTAGAATCATAGTAGAAATTTCAAAACAGCACCAACGTGGTGTGAGTTTGTTTAAAACAGTACCACATTCAAAACAGCGTCATTTAAAAAACCTAAACCAATATTGGTGCTGATTTATTCAAAACAGCACCAATGTGGTGTTGGTTTATTCAAAACAGCACCACGTTCAAAATAGCGTCATTTAAAAAACCTAAACCAATGTTGGTGCTGGTTTGTTCAAAACAGCACCAACGTGGTACTAGTTTGTTCAAAATAGCACCACGTTCAAAACAACGTCATTTAAAAAATCTACACCAATGTTGGTGTTGGTTTGTTCAAAACAATACCAACGTGGTGCTGGTTTGTTCAAAACAGCACCAACGTGGTGGAACAAACTAACACCACGTTGAAAACAACACTATTTAAAAATAACACCAATGTCGGTGCTGGTTAGTTCAAAACAACATCACATTCAAAACAGCATCATTTAAAATGAGCATCATATTGGTGCTGGTTTATTCGAAACAGTAGTAATGTGGTGTTGTTTTTTATTCAAAACATCACCAACGTGGTGCTGTTGTAAACAAACCAACTCCAACGTTCCATTAATCTACATGATCAAATTTTAACAAAAAAATTAAAGTTCAATTTTAAAGTAGTGTATATAGGAATAAAAGATATAGCAGAAATAAAAGAAATGAAGTTTAACTCAAAACTGTATCACAGAAGAATAAAATTTATAATAGAAACAGAAATAGAAATATTATCAAATTTTGAAGTTGCACATGCTTAAGGAAGCCGCAGCAGTGAGTAAGACAACAAGCGTCGACAACAAAGGAATATCAGCACAATGACGTGAGAATAATCGTCGGCAGCCAGGGAGAGGCGACGACAGAAGCAGCACGTCAGCAGCGAGTAAGAGAACAAGCGTCGACAGCAAGGGAATACTAGCACGATGCCGTGAGAATGATCGCCGGCAGTTAGGGACTCGGGAAGAGGCAACGACGGGCGCCGATGGAATTAGGGTTTACGAACCCAGGAGAAATAGATGAGAGGAAGAGAGACGATGAGATTTGAAGTTTTTAGGAAACAAATATGGAGAATCGAAGCGAAAAAATTTCCGTGTGAAGACTGATTTTCGCTATGTCAAATGACCACATTAATTATATCACATATATAAAAACTCTTAAAAATTTAAATATTATAATTTAAATCTTAAACCTTAAATCTTATAAAAATTTAAACAGTTAAAAAAAAAATCTATTGGGCGCGACGAAATGAGTATAATTACACATCGTACGGTGTGTGTACAACAGATCAAATTTTTATATATAATTTTAATATTATATATATATATATATACGGCTCATTTCATGTAATTTTTTTTTAAATTTAAATATTATAATCTAAATCTTCAATATTATCGTATAGCAGATCAAACTTTTATATATATAATTTTTAATATTTCACGGATCTTATCTCACACATCCTGTATATATTAAAAAAAATTGATTTAATTTTTTTATATTTAATATTATAATTTAATTTTTAAATTCTAAAAATAAAATTTTATAGAGCCAACCGAGAGTTTAAAAAACAATAAACAAAAAGGAATCAGCAGCCTGGATGTGCTCCAGAATCTTATATAACAAATGTAATGATCTAATATTCCATAAGCAAGAATTCAAGATACGGTCTTTCTAATTGATTCTGCCGTAGGCAGTGCTCCAGAATCGCTTAATGGTGCCTCGATCGAGGATTCGAAGCACCGCCTCGTTGGTGGTGCACCTCGGCGTCTTGAACTGGCTAACCGCCGCGCCGTTACCGACGTAGTGCTCCATTATCTCCCGGAACGTCCCGGCGGCGACGACTCTGAGCTCCAGAGGGCCGATGGACCTCGTCCGCCTCGACACCACGTACCCCTGATCCGCGAAGGCCGCGTCCATGGCGACGCAGCACTCCTTCAACACGCCCTCCGCCGCGTCCCCCTTCAGCTCCCAGTAGACCACGTAGTGCCCGGTGCACTCCCCCTCGGCGACGACGTCGGCGTGGCTCGTGAAATCTACCAGCTCCGCCCCCGTCTCCGACAGCAACCCCGCCGCCGTCTCCACCGCCTGCTGCAGGTCCCGCTCCGTGTTCTTGTCGATGTTAACCGTCAAGATGAGATTTTTCCGGTAGACGAACGCTAGCTGCGGCGCGCGCCTGTAGAATCCGGTGACCTCCACCACATCCCCCAGTCGGTAACGGTACAGTCCGGTGAAGGTGGTGATGACGATCTCGTACTGCCGGCCGACCACCACTCCGGCGAGCGGCACCGGTTGCTCTGCCTCCAAAATTCCTTTTTTATCCCGTTCATCGAGCAGGGGAATGAACTCGAAGTATGCGAAGGTGGGCATCACCGTGAAGGTCACTTTTTCCGGCGGGTTCTCCGGCTCCAAGTTCGCTCCGATCCAGCTCTCAGTGGAGCCGTAGGAGGCGGAGACCAGCGGCACCGCCTCGCCGCCGGCGTAGTGCCTCAGCTTCTTCGTGTACGGAATCATCGAGCCGGTCATGATGGCGTACACGTACTTGGCGTTGGGCCACAGCTCCGGGATCAATCCGAACCAGCCCAATTCCTTCAACTTCTCACATTTCTTCTTAATTTCCGACGCGAGAACCGGCTCCGGCCGCCGGAGATGCTCCGCAACAGCCTTCCTCATCCCCGGCGAGGTGATCTTGGCGCTTAGCTTCCCCTGTTCAATGTCGGAGCAGAGGTCCTCCCACTTGACTTCAAAGGCGGCAAAGGCCTGCACTATGCTGTAGGCGAAGGTGGAGCCGACGCACTCGACGTCGTGGCGGAGGAGAAGGCCCAGGAGGAGGTGACAGTAGGTGGACTGCTGGTAGTCGCCGCCGGCGATCACTTCGTAGGGGCTGCAGGCGAAGCATTTGGTGCTTCTCTGCTTTGTCCGGAACTCCTCGCTCGCGAAGTAGTGGCTCGTCGCAGTTCCGGCGAGGATGCCGCCGCCAGGCGTACGAAATTGCTTGCTGCTGTAGATGAACTCCAAGATTCTAGCGCCGGACTTGGTCGGGAAAATCCTACAAGAACAATTTTTTTTAAAAAAAAAAAACTTCCAACAATTATGTTACTTCAAAATTCGATCTGCGAGTTAAGATCAAGAACACCTGGATATGTGAGCAGCTGCCAATCTATAGATCTGGAGAGTAGATTGAGAGCTGAAGCGTGTGAAGGGCACGTACTTTGGCCTTCCATCGGTAGTTCCTGAGCTGCAAATGATCCAAAATGGTTAGTTAATGTCGCTGACAAACCAACAAGTTTACAGAATTTAAATATATATATAATTGAAAATTTAAACTAATGAAGAATAATTTTACATCTAATTACAACAATTAAAGAACGGATTCGAATAGTTTGAGATGAGAAAGACAGAAAGCTCGAGCCAATGGTGAAGAAGAGCCAGGGACAATCTCTTAGGGTTCGAGATTTAGGGATTAAAAGTTTCCTTTTTGAGAAGGGGTAAGGTATAATTTTGTCATTAAACAACTTCATGGCAGGGTTTTAGGGTTATCGAATCACCTGAGCGAGAGCATGGTGATGGGGTCGGCCGTGAGCACCGGGGAGGCGTCGCCGCCCGCGATTCGTCGGATGTACGGCTCGAAGTCCGCGTGCGAAGCCAGCGGAACAGCAGAGGCGAAAAGCGCCTCGAGCTCGGCTGCGCCCATCCCGCCGACGCCGTCCGCCGCACCGCCGAGCCACCGCCGTAGGTACTCCGTCCCGAGGTTGGCCTCCAGGATGCGGCGCAGCGTCTCCGCCTGCACCGCCCCGGCGTTCTCCGCCACCTCCTCGAACCAGCCCAGGATGGCCGCGCCGTCGGCGTTATCCGCCGCGAAAGCCCGCCACTCGTCGCCGCCGGCCATGAATGAAACAGGGAGAAGGAAGGATGGAACAAGCAACAGGGTTCGAATCAATGGAAGGCAACGAAATCAATGCGTATTTATAGTGGAACAGAGGGAAGAAGGCAACGTAATTATTGGTTGTACGACGGATGGGTGGCCACAAGACTCATCCTCGATCTGAGCCGTCGCTGAGGGAAGAGACAGGTCGCGGTGCCTCGATCTGATCGGTCGCCGAGAGAGAGAGAGAAAGGGGTAAAGGTCGGATTTTGGAGTAACGCCGGAGACGATCACGAGAGTAGCCGAGCAGCGATCTTTATTCTTTCGACCGGAGCTCCGGCAGAAGGAAGGAAGGAGAGGGCGGCGATTTAAGGCGAGCAGCTGCTGTCACGGGATAATCTTCTATTATTGAAAACGAAGTCGGATTGAACGCGATCTCGGTGCAGGTTGCCTTTTAAAATATTTCGAAGACATAATTAATATTTACATAAATAATTACTCTAATAAATTTTATTATTAATTTTTATTTAATACAAAATAATTTATTATTATTATTTTTTTCATACAAAGAATTACTGTACTACGACAACAAATATTTTCATAATTTATTTTCTTTTAAAAAATATTGAATGATCTTAGAAAATTAAATTATTAAAATGACGACTTCATTACTCCGGTTGAATTGCCATTTTAAAAAAAAACGAAAAGCGATCTTGGCGTCTCGAATCACTGTTTACGCAACGGTAAACGAATACTTAAATGGGTAAACTGTGCAGAATTAGCAAGTAGTTTTTCAGCATTTTCCAGTGTTGCCTGCCCCTCCTGTTTCGTCCATTTTTGGTATTAATAAAACTAGATTTTTGTTTGTCTTATTTAGCTTATTCCTTATCGCCATGTAGACTGAATAGTAAGATCGCATTTTACTAAACCCGGCACGCAAATTTCGAGATTTTTCATTTCGAATATCTAACTTTTATAATATCAAAATCATACCGTGTTTTACCATTATATCCCTTCTTCTTTCATTGCTTTCAAAAATTTATCTATCTTCTTTAAACTTTTGCTCTATCCATTTAAAATTTTATTGCTCTTAAGTTATATTGTATAGGCATGGATACGTTAAGGAGCTTTCAAGAATATATTAATTTAAATTAGAAATAATTATGAATTTTAATAAGATCCATTAGTGATCAAATTGATTAATAAATTTATATAATTTAAAAGTTTGATATTTTTTAAATTAGGAGAGTTTTAGAATTTATTGATAATATCTATTAATGAATATCATTGTCCTAGATCTTATAAAAAAATTATGATAAATTTTATCAAATCTTTATAAGTTTAAAAATATATGATTCTCAATTTATAAGATTAAATTTAAATCTGAGAACATAAATATTAAAAAAAAATTAGAAATATTTTAGTTTTAATTTGAAATAATTGAATAAAATTGATGACAATAGAAAGTTCTGAATCATTTCAAAGATTCAAATCAAAATTAATATTTGGTATTTATAAAACTAGATTTTTCAGCGTGTTGCCTCTTCTATTTCATCCATTTTTGGTATTTATAAAACAAGATCTTGTTTGCCTTATTTAACTGATTCCTCATCCACTGGGGAGTAAGATCTGTTTTTTTTTCTATCGCTTTCCAATTATTCAGGCCACTTTGGGTCTTATAGAAAATTAGACGCTTTTTATTTTGTTATTCCTGACACAAATATTCGGAGCAAGAAAACAGTTTGCTTTCTTTCTTTCTGGTCCACTTTTGTAGGAAACAAGGAAAGAAATCAAGCACCCCACGAGTGTAGTAATGTAGTAGAACACTCAAGCAATAAATAAAAAGATCAAAATATAAATAAAATTGTAAAAATCAACTTCTAAATATATATAAACTATATCTAAATTTATCTGATTAGTAAACTAAAGAAAAATAGTGAAGTAGACAGGGTAGTCCTGCATGTTTTTTATTTCCTTCTGCAGAACTTCTAAAGTGTTTACAGCCACTGAAGATTTACAAATGATGCCTATGGTGAAATTTCAATAGAATTTCACATCTTCTCTATCATTTTTCTCCTATAAAAATAGCATCGCCTATAATTGTAAGAAAAATTATGCTTGAAGACCAAGTAACAAGAAACTGTGCAATCTCTAAATTCGCTATTCACAAGAAGCTGGTTAGTACTTGGTACCAAGAAAAGGTGAAGGATCAACTCTTGGAAGGTATTGAGGTTAGCCTGTGTCCAAAACTGTGCCAAGAGGAGCTGCGAACTACACCATGAAGAGATAGTTCAAGTCTTCCACTGTCAGGCGAGTTTGGCGAGAACCAGATTCATCTTCGCCGAATGCAGAAGCGACCATCTCCCTCTTCTTTTCCTGTGGACAAGCAAAAGAGATCAGCACAATGAGTTGTATAGGCATTGTTCCATGATGATCACCTACCCACCACTAAGATTTATGATCACGAGCATAATTATTTGATAATCAAATGTTTGACAATGGAATTGGTCGTTGTGACTAAGAAAATCATTGTAAAATATACTTTGTTATTTCTCAATCCCATGATTTGACAGTCGAAAGTACTTGATTGTATCCCCTACATGCACGCCTATCCAGTTTCCTAACACTTTCTCACAATAATTAAGAGTTTGACCCATTTGAAAATGCTTACAATAAGGGTCTGATTACTGGATGGAAAATATGAAGGCGAGGTAGGAAAAAAACACAAGAGATGTAATAAATGGGCTGCATATGTAATTGTGTGTCTTTCTCTCCCTCCTCTTAATGTCCATCCAAGTAAATGGAGCATAATGGACGGACAGTTGGCTAGTGCATTGGGTGTTCCCACCATGAGGTATGGGTCAATTCCTAACTAGTAGCCAGGTTTCTGTCCTCCCCATGCACTGGTCACTATTCGGACTAGTAGCCACAAGTGATTTACCTCTTCCGTATTGGTCATGGGACGGACTAGCACGGGGCGAGCACTTCGCCTTTTTACCACCAAGTAAATGGAGCATAAGTCCTCACGGGACGGACAGATGGTCATTGCACGAAGCGTTGCCATCAAGAGGTCTAGAGGTCCATTTCTGGCAGTGCAATGCTTGCTAGGTTCTTGTCCTCCACCATGCAATGGTCACTATTCAATGGCCAAAGGCCGCCCGTGATTTATCTCTCTACAAATGACTATGGGACCAGTCATGTCGAGAGTCTGGTCGGCGTATGACCTTTTTCCATCAAGTAAATGGAGCATAAATAGGTAGAAAGAAAATAAAGTGGCGGGATACAGAAAGGGGTCATGAAATTTGGATGGTCCTTATTTCAAGAACCAAGGGGAAAAAAAACTTGAATCGCCATCTAATAATTGAAAACATATAGGATCTTTTAGATTATTTGATTAGTCCAAAAGATATGGACTTCTTATCCAATTTGATATTTCCTTAATCTATTAAAGTCATATAGCCTGAAACTAAAAAATAATAATCTACTATTATCCAAAGACCTCATCGATAACTTTGAAAGATATGGATTTCTTATGCAAATCAATATTTTCTTTATCTATGCATGTCATATAGCCTGAAACTAAAAGATTGATCTGCTATTAACTAAAGGCCTCCTATATGACATTAAAACTCAGGAGATGGGCCAAGCACAGAATCTGATATTGCAAAGCTCTCATTAGTAATTGCTCTTACAAGTGGTCACTAACCCACAGAGCAAATGTTTCTACTAACAAACTAACCTCTAGACGGTGATGGGATCAACTTTTTCACATCAATTATCAAAGCATGAAAATTATTAATTCAGCACTTACTCTATCATATGTGATTTCAGGTTGCAAACAGTTAAAATACAAAATCCTTGGAAAGATGCAGGCAAACACGAACACTTTGGAAAAAGAGAATGTGTACCAAAAGGCATTAAAGTAAACAGCAGGTATGGTACCTGTAAAGCCAAAATGCGATCTTCCACTGTGTCTTTCACAGTTAACCGTGATACAGTTACAGGACGCCTCTGGCCGATTCTGTGTGCTCTATCAATAGCCTGGTCCTCAGTAGTAGGGTTCCACCACAAATCCAGAAGAAGAACATGACAAGCTACTACCAGATTTAGACCAAGACTTGCTGCCTTCAGAGACATGATCATCACAGTAACCTGTAAGAATGATATTTTCTTTAGATGAAACACACTAAACAAAAAAGAAGAGGCTTGGCTAAATAAACAGAATATTGCCGCTTGAAGATTCACTTACAGACCTCTGGAAGATTGTTGAAATCCTTGATTGCTTTATCCCTAGCTGCAACGGACATTGTACCATCAAGTCTCCTATATTGTATACAAGATTCTCGCAAAGGAACTTCCAGTAAATCCAGCATCCTTGTCCACTGTGAGAAAACAAGGGCCTTTTCTGAATGCTGACAATTTGGTTTCGGATTTTTTCCTTCATTTGTAGTCACAAAGCATTGCTGTGAAACTGTATTGACCCCATTTTGCAGACAGTCATCACCTTCTTCCTTAGGTTTGGAAGAGTTACAATCAGGAAGATAACATTGAGACCTGGGCAGTGATTGCAAAATATCAAGAGCTGCTTTTACTTTAGAAGAATAAGAGCATCCATTGGGTTTGGTTGCATCTGAGATGTCAGAACTACAGCCAGTGGAGTGGCAGACCTCAACAGGCATGTCACATATGGAGCTTGCAATTGTACTTCTAGAAAATACTGAAGCAGCAGTTAACCTAACTTTGCAATCAGCTGACGGGCAGATATTATCATCACCATTAAAACGCTCACGGATACACTGATTGCAGAAAACATGTCCACACATTGTAACAACTGCATCTTCAGGTGGATCCTGTAAATGTCATATCTTAATCAAAGCCTCAGAAAATTTTCCATTTGCAACAAAATTTTGTATCCTTAAACAACAAAAAGTAGAATAAAAAATCAAAATATGAAACATGTTGGGAATACAATGTCACATCAGTCTCACAATGGTTAAAATGTTATAGTAGTAAGGATAACTGAGAAATGCAAGAAATGGAGATGGGTATCAGGAACTTTCAGATAACATATTGTGGGAGTCATGTAATTTCGTATGAATCACTTAGGTTTAATGTACTACGACAAAAAGAAATGAATGTCAAAAGACAAGGTGGTTTGACTATGATCACATTGGATCAGAAGGAAGCCTACAAAAATCTCAACTGAAAACATGATAAAAATATTTGGTTAGTCTTTAAAAAAACAACTCATACAACAATTAGTGGTTTGATGAGACAATATAACTCCCCCAATTTCAAGACTTGTATTAACAAATTTTAGGACATTTAAGTGCCACTTCATCTACAATCCTGCAGAAGTGAGAAGGATAGGTTGTCCAACATAACTAATAAATATTTCATTCAGGAGTGCTACTTATGATGTAATATTAATAAAATTCTTTTCTTTTATTTTCGTACTAGAGAATACCATGAAAACTTGTTCGAACACTTTCTTATGTTTTTATAGTGAAATATTTTACATAAATCCTAAAATATTTTAAAATTATGGAGGGGCAATAGACTTGAAGATCTTTTTCATCTGTCTATAGAAGAGTTCAATTTTCACTAACCAATAACAAAACAACCAAGCATTTATCCCACTAAATGGGGTTGATATGGATCCTCCTACGTCATTGGATTTGATCCCCTACTATATCCTTATCTAAATGAATTTTATCTTGTTTTATTATTGCTAACTAAGTCTCATTTTTCACCAACTAAAATAAGAAAATTTGGTTGGGGTCAGTAGTAAGAAAAAAAAAAGCAAAGTTATACAGTTTAACGAAGATTAATAACCAAAACGGTTATCGTGACAGTTGACTAATTACATGCAATAAGTCACTTACATTGCATATCGTACAGATAGCCAAGCATGCTTCCAAACGGCTCAAGAGACCCTTCTGTTTTTCTTTGGGGAGCTTACTCGCTATTTCTATGGAAGACCTCTCCACAGAATTGGAACCATACCCATTTACCAGAAAACGATGATCACAAGCTTGCCTAAGCCTTAAGAGCATCAGCAAAATATTCACATAGTTTTGTTTGACAGTTCCTTCATTTGCATATACCTAATAAAACCAAAAAAAATCTTTTGATACTCAGCATGCAATTGTACAAAATGTAAAATCTAAAAGAAAATATGGTTTTAAAAACATATCAGAAGCAGATTGATCCCATATATATATCATCTAAAATGAACTTTCCAAATATGATAAAACATATCATGGACTTTAGGGTTTCTCAATTTTACTTATTCTACAATGAGAATTCAACCAGAACAAAAGTTAATATCTAGGAATAAAGATCCATAAAAATAACTTTAATTTGTTCGATGAAGCAAAATTAAAGAAATATCTAAAAACACTCAGAAATGCAAGTGTACCAACCTTAAACTGTTCTCTTGACTCAGCTTCTAAACGCGTGTAGAAAGCTCGTTCTTCCTTGGAGAAATCCACCTTCTTCAAAGCAATAGTCTTAGGTGGCAAAGTAATAATAGGCTCACCATCAAGCATAGTTTCTGAAAAGAAATTCAAAATGATTTTAGTATCCAAGTAGAAATTGAGCATCTTTGGTAGAAAAAAGATTGTCCACAAAAAAGAAATCAAATATGTCCCGAAAAATATCTACTTCTAAATAACCTGAAAAGGCTAGCCAAGCAGAAAATGGTCCATAATGCAAAGAGAAAAACTTGTTGAGAAAAAAGAAAAACATTATATACAAAAATGTGGTGGGCGTCTAAAGAAACATCTAGTATAAAAAAAGAATTTGTTAAAACACATGATCCATAGTCTCAGGTATATTTCTGACAGATGAGTCGTAAAGAATAATACTTGTGAACGTTCAGTTAAAAAAATGATGCAGTTTAATTAGTTGGCAAAAAAACCACCATGAAGATTTACAGAAAGAACACATGCTCACCACCTTAGGGGAGTAAAAATATCCAACAGAAAGAGCGATCACCACTTACACTTGCTCGGGAAAAAAATGAAATGTAAAGTAAAAGGGAAATCATAATAAAGCAGAAACAGAAAGAGATGGATCAAACTGATGAATTTGTTAAATAATATACAGTTAGAAATTCTGAGATCTTAATAAACCCATAACATATGTGTTAGAGAAGATGCCATATCTTGCAATGTGAATTTTAAACAATTGAAATAGCAAGACGAGAACTTCACCTTTAGTGCGGCGTAACATTATAGTCTTCAAAATCAATTGAAGTATTTCATAGCCTTTTGATGGATTACGACTAATTGGGTTCTTTATCATGGAACAAAAAGATTTGTAAGCATCTAATGGATCATAACGGAGAAATCTGAAATAGCTATAAAGGTCATCAACTGCATTCTGTATGGGAGTACCAGACAAGCACCACCTTCTCTTAGCTCGCAGACCCCAACATGCCCTTGCAACTTGAGTCCTATGATTCTTGATGCTTTGAGCTTCATCCAGAATTACCCTAAACCAACTAACTCTTGCAAGAGGTCGAGCAGCTGATTTGACATTCCCATCTTTCACATTCTTTCTCGAGGCACTCAAAGTCTCCTTTCCTTTCTTATCAACCATACTTTCCATGTGACCATCATAATTTCCTCTCTCATCATCTTTATCAGCAAGTGGCTGCTTAGGAACTTCCATGCTTACAATAGCATATGTAGTAAGAACAACATCATATTTTGCAAGTTCGTGGGCATCTTTCGTTCTATTACTTCCATGATAAACCAAAACTGACAAATTAGCACTGCATGCAACTTTAGTTTTCAATTCCTCTGCCCATTGCCGGAGAACACTTGTCGGGGAAACAACTAATGTTCCTGCTGCAGGGCTACTCTTTACAGGCATAATCTCCTGATCCCCCTTTCTCTTCGATTCACTGGCCATTGAGGAACTGCAAACCCGGAGCTGCTTTGCTTCATTAATCTTAGAAATGTCATCTTCCTCATCATCATCCAGGTTTAGAGGTTCAATTTTATCGTGATTTCCTGCAGAAGGAAATGGTTGAGGAGATGGCGATCTCTCCATCAGGATTAGCGCAATTGTAGATACTGTTTTACCAAGTCCCTGGAACAAAGACAAGCATGAGATTATCAACCATTGTCAAAGATATTAGCAGGTAATGGACTGCACAAACCTGATCATCAGCAAGTATGCCACCACAACAACGTGGGCTTGAAGTTTCCTTTTGTACCATCCAATGTAAAGCTATACGCTATAAAACAAGATATTTTCCTTTTAGTTCAGCAATAATAAAAATATTTATCGAAAATACCAAATGAGATGTATTAGATAAATGGGCTTAAAAAAGGGACCGATTAAGTTGAACCTGATGTCTCAGCAAAGAAACTGCCAACACTCCCTCAGGTGGACAAGCCTCAGACTTGGGCTGAGAAAAATCCTGCACCTGCACATAACTAACATCAATTATGGAATATATAAAGTTAGAAATAATATAACAGTTGTATGTTATTCAATGAGCACAACTACATCAAAAATATATAGAGCTATATACAATATATCATGTGGAGCTAAACTACATATTCCCTCCAACTAGTGCATAGATTGATCCATGCACATCTTGTTCTACCATATTGGAAGAGCAACTTAAAAAAAAAAGGTAGCACTGACAAGAGGCCTGGATGGCACAATGGTTTATCTGTAAAGAAAATAAATTTTTTTAGCTCTCTCTAGAACTGAAGATACTAGTAGAGACCAAAATCTTGCAAAGATGAAAAAAAAATTGAAGAATTGAAAATAAAAAGAGACTACAGTTCCAGCATCTAGAAGGAAAAAGTGGAGACATGTCAAGAAAAACATGAGAATTGCAGGGAATACCAAAATACTGCATGCTTATTGGTGAAATTAAATAGCAAAACATATGCTCTGAAAACAAATCTGACTCCATATCATGTTACGACTCAGCGCCATAACTTTATTGACACGATTTTATGACTCAGGTGCAGAACAACCTCAGTTACAGACTGTCAAAAAGGCACGTGAAAATAGATGGAATAAAACCAGCACAGCAAGGGCTCATACAAGTAGTAGTTACTTTTAAATAAATATAACATATATGGAATGTGATTCAATTGTCATAAATAAAGTTATGGTAAGTAATTTGTTAATGGACTGATCTTAGCATAGAAAATCAGAGAGGGATCGACCAGTCAAAAGAGCATTATGTCTTCTGTATCAACAAAATAAAATTGCAAGAATCTAAGTTGGCAAAAAAAAAATTTGAAGTAAATTGGCAACATTATTAATATATATGAATATATAATCGATTCACAACAAAAAAACCTGGGTTCTACTAATATTCAAATGTGCTCGCCATAGCTCGTGTCTCAACTAGACTGAGGAACAAGGCACAGCATTGCCCACACACATAAGAAAACAAGCGAAAAAAGTTGAATGCACATTTAGTGTCTAGAGCATTCTGTGAAATACATGTCAATTAACCTTCAGAAAAAAGTTGAATGCACATCTGTGCCAACCAACATTAAATGAAAAAAAAAATGATAGGATAAACTAGGATCATGAGAGATGCGCCTATAAGAGAGATTGAAAGCAATGTACGAAGTGATGACCAACTACCCATTATCTTAATCTGACAGTTGCTATCTAAATCATAAGTGTAATAGAAGCATGAATAAATAAAGGAGCAAAAATTGATAAGAAGAAAACAACAAATACAAAGCTAATTTTTAAATAGCAATAACACCATATGTTCAACTTGACTCCACTAAGGCCCTTGTCTCACGTTGGAAGTTATCAGTTAGGGGAACAGTTATATATGTATATATATAGATATCAAATTAATTATCAATTAAGAAATAACTAACCTGCAGAGCTAGCTGGATATTCGATCTTTCATCCTTTTGCCTCATCCCCCCAAACCTAGGCAAATATGTCTCTGTAAATCCAGATTGATCAACTACTGTAGGATTACTTGTATAAAATGGGTGTGGTGATGGTGGGTAGGTAGAGTTTCTAATATCATCAAGGATGCATGTGTCAGCATCATCATCCACACTTACATATCTGAGACCATCATTATCATGATGCTTAAGACTACTCATGTAGCTCACGGCACCTCCATTGTCATGGTGCTCAAGGCTATTCTGGTTGTAATGAGATATTTGTGCTTGATCATCTCTTCCTATCATCGATGATATATTTTGCTTCTTATTCGGCCAGTTAGTCAAAGAATCAGAGAACAAATTTTCCGACTCATTCATCACAAATAATTCAGTATCACTAGAGGTAGAATTTCTACTTTGAGGGTCTCTCTTGCGGCTGCCATAAGAAGAAGAATCTATACTAGATTCACTCTCAAGACTAAGATCATCAGAATTGTTCTGCCCAGCACAGACATCTAGCAGTGGTCGAACAGTATCTGACATTAGGAAGTCTTGCAGTAAGGATCCGGATTCCGCTGTCGTATCCAACTCCACTTCACCACCTCTGGATAAACTCTGAGATGGATGTAGTTGATCCTCATTTTCATGCTTAACTATATCTTCCTTCTGATGTGAAAAAACTGGATGAGAGAATTGACCGTGCAATGTGTTCCTAGTACCATCAGTATGTGAATCTCTGCGAGCATAGCTGCTTCCACAAGCATTATACATGATGCCTGATGCCCCAGTAGCATTCAATGTGGACTTGGAATCATACAAATTTTGGCAAGTTAAACTAAGATCAGTATATGAATAAGGATCATGAAATAGAGAAACTCTCTGAATGGATGTTCTTTCATTATTTCTCTCAGCGTCAGTTAGACCAGACAAATCAGTTATCATAGTGTGTGAATCTGTAAGCATGAAAAAGAAATACTATTAGAGATAATTGTTTCTAGTATTAGCACAGTTACACTTAAAATGCCAGTTAACTTTGCAATGGATGAATAACAACATACCGTCTGCACAATGTTCATAATCATGGCTTCTAGTCTGCTCGAAGACCTTTTGGCCACTGTCCGAGAACAAATCATGACTGGATTCAACATAATGTGACATAATAAGGTTGGTTTTGTCAACATTATCAAAATTATAGCTCGGTGCATGTTGTAGCTGCTGGTTGTGGAGGTCTCTGACCATCATACTATTGCGGGAGCTCCCAACTAAATTCTTTCTTGTACTAAAATCATATTCTTGATTTGAAGGTGAAAACCAACTTGAAGGACAATCAAGTGAGTGCTTAGATTCAGCATGCTCTGAGGCATGTCTTATATCATCACTCCTAGGAAAATTACAGTTATAATTTTCTTTTGAACCCAAGGAAAATCCTACATTAACCTCATTTGGGCAATCTAAGGCACCAATTCTATCTGCCGTACTCCATTGAGAACCAACTCTCCCACTGCATTCCTTATATTCTGTTGAACCTATCCACAATGACACAATAGTATGAGAAAGAAAGGTAAAAAAAAAAAAAAGGAGAGCCCGGTGCACGAAGCTCCTGCCAATGCGGGGTCCTGGAAAAGGGTCTATTGTATGCAGCCTTACCATGCTTTGCAAGAGGCTGTTTTCGAGACTCGAACCCGTGACCTCCAGGTCACACATGGCAACAACTTTACCGTTGTGCCAAGGCTCTCCTTCAGTATGAAGAAAGAAAAGTAAATAATATTCATGCATGGAGTATATCATATAACTAAACAGGTACAAGAATATACACTAATAAGCCATACCAAAAATATAAGGTTTAGCAGAAAATTCAGCATCAACAGGGTATCCGTGTAATTTGCCTTTGTGTAAACCTTCATATGTAATCTGCATATCACATCTCCAGTGAATTAGCATTCATCAATATTAAAAAAAAATAATAACCATCACATAGGATAGCATCGTGCAAGTAGAGTTTTCAGCTATTTTAAACTCAAGAAAAGCTCAACACAATTTGGATCATGTGTTACCGACAAGGTCTAATTTTATATAAATAAATACACCTATGGTAACTATGGTCTATAATGGAGATTTTAAGATGGCTATAGAACTTTACACTTATTGCAGTTTGGCTCAGTTGATCTTGGCCAATCCAAGTCCAGTTAGTTCCATGGAGGTTGAATGTAGCATCAACATAAGTGATCAAATTCTGATCACTTTGACACATTCTTTCAGCTACTTAAAGTTTGAGATTGCTCATAATATTTATCCAATACTCAAACAATCATGGAAACTGATGATCATTTAGATATCAAATTTGTCAGATTATAATGTCTAGTATTGTATAAGTACATACACCTATTGGTAAAGACAACAAACTGATATCTCAAGATGGCTACAGATTTCACACTTATTGCAGTTTGGTTCAGTTGATCTTGAGTCAATCCAAGTTCAATTAGTTCTGTCCAGCGATTAAAATATCGTTCCATGCCGCCCGGCACGGACGATTTTTACCGTTCTGCCGCAACACCGAAATCGGCACAGTCAGCTCCAAAATTTCGTGTGTCACGGCGTGCGTCACGCGACGGAAGGAATCGCGAATCGCCGCGAGCAGACGCGTGACGCCG
>JBBUKS010000044.1:5456570-5472156 GCA_038050645.1 Hedychium gardnerianum
GACCTTTAGTTCCTGAAGAGTTATATTTTTCTGCTAAAGCTACTTTGATACTTTAATTTTAATCTTCGTGTGGGTTGCATTTTCGTGGTTAAAATTGAAAATTACTGCCTTACTCTTCAATTTCACTTGGTTGATATTTTCCCTAAATGCATGAACTTAAAAATAGACATCGTGATTCATTCAAACAGGATTAGCAGTGTGAAGATAAATATAGATGAAATAAATAGAAAGAACTATTGTAGTTTGACTAGAGATATACCATTATTTCTCACTTAAGTTCAATGGCAGAGAATCCATGGAGCTGAACCATTTTTTCTCTAACATTGCTTTATCTTTTTCATCCTGTTACTTGTTGTTTACAATTTAGATTCACTTTCGGATGCAACATTTATTACTTTGTGAGGCATAATCATGATGATGATCAGATACTGGTTCAATTCTTTGGCTATGGCACCCTAGTTTTTTTTTTCTTGAGTAACCCCTTGATGTAGCTTAAGATTTTATTTGCTGTTTTTGTACAAGCAATGCGTTGCACATTTATCCGGCGTTGACTTAAACAGATGATGCAGTTGATGAAACTTATCATGAATATTGCATATTAAAGTCACAAACTATATATTTTCACTATACGTTCTTCCATTGAAGGTTTAGAATACTGCTATTGGAACTGATTTCTGTCCCGAATCAGACTATTTCTGTATTGGTACCGACTTGGCATTAGGTGGTGTAGGAGGAAGAAGAAGTGGTGGTGGAAGTGGAAAAAGCAGCAAGAAAGATTCAAATCAGTTGCCGTTTGTCACCTAGGAAACTGGGGTTCACTGGAGAAGTTGCTCACTCACCTTCCTTTCCACCAGAGACACTTTGTTGGATCTTTCATTATCTTTTCTCATCAGAATCTTCTTCACACAGATCAATGGTGTGAAATCTCGTGATCTACATGTTGCCTCTTTCTGGCAATGTTCTATGCCTTAGTGTGCATTCAAAATTGAGACATTTTACTTGTCTCCAAGGAAAATCTATGATTTAAAATTTTAATTCGGTTAGCTTAGAAAACATGTTTTATTTGATGTGATATGAAGGTGTTTACAGAATTCATCAGATGTATCTGTGCTAACTAAAGTTGAAACTCCTGTCAAATGTAGATATTACATAAATAACTCAGGTTGTCATGCTTTTTTAATTCAATACATTTGGTTTTATACTATTTACTCCGCTTAAAAGGAACACAGGAATTCCAAGATACTTTACATATATCTCAATATATGTAGTATCTCTTTCCTCTTTTACAGTATCTCTTATGCCTGAATATTTTCACTTCTGGTAAGCATTAATTTTACCATTTTTGCAGTGAGAAAGTTGCTCTTCAAGCTCTGAAGGCAAGTGATTGGCATTTGGAGGGAGCTTTTGACATGTTTTACAGCCAGCCACATATTAGAACTACCACCAATACCAGACATCTTGAAGAGCTCTATAACAGATACAAAGGCTAGTTTTTTCTTTAGTAGTATTTTTTTGATGTGTTATGAAAGCATCTCTACTGGCTCATTTGCATCAATTAATATAATATTTTGTTTATAAGTCAACTGCTAGGTTCTGATTCTCCAAGTAAAGCTTCATGGCATCTGTGATGTGCAAGCCTAAGTAGGTTGCTAAAACATGCAAGTTCTGGTCATATGCGTGACCATTCTTTTTGTGTTTGTTAAGCATCTTCAGACGCCACCCACCAGAAATATGCTCAAACTTCAAAATAATCTTTTCTTTATTTCCCACTTTACATCTAAGCTAATCTTGATGCATTCTCTAGTGTTGGACTTTGTATGGATGTGTTAATGCTTCGTGAGTAGGTTTTCTTTTCTCATTAAAAGTATAGTATTGATGTGACTTTCCTATTAGATAAGTTCATTTACTTACACATAGGGTGTATGCAACTACTTTCTTCTTACCATTCTCATCACTCAAATTTTTACTGACTTCATGTACAAACACGGCTACAGAGCTTAATTATGATGATTCTCATTAGTAATTATTTACATTGGCATCCTCAAAACTCTACACTTGAACTCATTTATTATCAGTGCTCAACATGTTAGACATGTATCAACCTGAAAGATGTCTAAACTTAGATGAGAAAACCTATAAGTTAATCATGAGAATTGTCAAAAAAAAGTACAAGTCTAGTCGGTTTATATCTTTTCCCGAATAAAAAGGATACTCAACTTTAAATATTGAATTCAAAGTGACATGCAAAGATGCTCAATTGTCATATCATAGTTACATGAATTACAAATAAACTTTTCATCTCTACAATTGGGTGTTTATGCCAAAGTAGCTTGCTGGTAATTAATACTTGCATATTCTTCTTCTGAACCAGATGCAATGGTAACCTGTTGATGACATCAAGGCCTTGTTTATTATCAAGTAAAGTTTGATGGGAAGAATTAATGAGGAACAACAATTTGATTTGGGATGTTAGAAAAACTTCATTAGAGACGTCATATGAGAAGTTACATGCTTAATATTTTTAAGAGATACCCAAAGAACTAAAATTTTGTGAATCCAACCATAAAGAATTGCAGTTGTCGTCTTGTCTATGTCCTTGTCATTGTTATCAGTGCTTGAAGTTGTGAATCCTTGGGAATAATCTCCTTAATTGTATTGATTTGTGCAACTAATAGCATTCAACGATGTTAATTATTCATAAGTAGAAGCAACAATCAATTTCTAGATTTGATGCTTAATTTTTATGACAATCTTTAAGAGTTACTTGGCCTATCTTCATGTAAATGGATCTTGAATTTTCGAACCATTTTATCCTGTTTCCTCACCATAGATTGATCTCAGGGATATATTGTAGTATGCATCTGGGGAAAAAAAATCTTATAAAGCACCATAATGTTTACTTGAATAATTATTCATCTACCTTAATGTCTACAATCATTTAATCTTCAAATTTTTGCTAATTGGTTTTTTCCAGTTAGAAGATAACATTGTTTGTTTGTTGCAGATCCATATGTTGATATGATACTGGTTGATGGGATATCTCTTCTTTGCACTGATTTGCAAGTAAGTTTTGGTTAAGATATTCATCATATGTACCACATGTTGTTGTTCTCCCTTTTGCACCACTGAATTCTGTCAGTGATTTTGAAGTGGTATCTAGTCATTCTCCTTGAACTTTATTATCTTTGACCAGGATGTCTGACATCGTTGGTGTTAGAGATCCTTGATACATTGCTATCCATGATGCCTACTGACTATAATAGATATTTCCTTCTCAGTGTTTTTTGATACTGATGGGTATTTATCAGTTCTATTTTTTTTTTCTCATAACGTACTGAATTAGGCTGTGGCTCAGTGGTAACATTTTATGTCGATTGAGCTATTCTCTTGCTAATCTTATTGCTGCAATGATTAAAGAAAAATACCTGTAACTTTAAATGCTTATTCTTTTATTGATATTGAAAATTTCCTTATAATTTTTGTTTATTCAATTTATTGATTTTCATGAGACATTGATTGTAACTCAACCATGATTTGATAAAAATTTTTTGGTAAAATTTGCCATTCTGCTAGTTTCTTATTTGCTCCCTCAAATAAATTAAATTTAACACTTTATGAGGTATAAGATGTCACATATTTAGACCATGTCTCTTTTTTGTTTCCTGTGTCAGTTTACTTTGCAAACTATTCATTTGCATCTTCTTCATATAGCTGACAACATACCTGGTTGTTGCAGGTTGATCCTCAAGATATTGTTATGGTGAGTGTCTTTATAATGCGGAAGAACAACTTTCCTTCTGGTATTGAATATGAGGAATGAGATGGATTTCATTAGGCCTAAGTTTTTTGTTTCTGGTAATCTACCAATTGCCTCGGAGTTAATAACTTTGTTTTTGTGTCATTTGTTTTTGATGGATATATTAACATCTGTTTCAACATTCGAAGTTTCAATCCATAAATTAGGAATCAGCACGTTTTCCTTATCTGTTACTTGATGTGATAATTTTAGTGGAGATTTTACATGCTTTGCTATGATGTTGCAATGATGAACAAGATGTTACTGTTGTATGAGTCTGGACTCTAGGATATATCTTGATGTTAGTGCTTCCAGTCGTTGGGCATGTTCATCATCACATTTTTTTTGAGCTTTATTGAGATATTTGTAATTGTACGGGAGATTGTCCATTGAAATATTTTCACCTTCTTTTCTTGCATTTTTTCATATTGTCTCATTTTACCTATCAATGTTGGCTCTGTGACATTTTTTTATGGCTGGACATTACCTTTTTAAAATGTTATAGCATCTCTGTATGTGGTACAATCAAACTGAGTTTTGCCGATTATCAGCATGATTAACATCAAATTTCAGCGTAGTTTCACCTAAGATGGGCATGTCAATGTCCTCCAGTATCTCACAATCTGTATTGTACTTATCCTAACAGCCTAAAGTAGCCTTGTTGCAATGTCTGGCCAAATACCTTCCAAATATTAATTTTGTACAGCACTGGCCTTGCACTAGACACGTGTTCTCTAACTTTTTAGTTATGCATAGTACCTTTATTCTGTAAACTTTTTTGGGGTTTAATGTTATTAAAGGCACAAGGCATCTAAGGTGCCAAGATCCTCCACTGCTTGAGGCTCTTATATAATTTAAGGCATTGAATCCTTTATAAACTAAAATTTTATAACATCAGCGGAGCAACTTAGTATTGATTCACTTCGATCAGTGATCTCAGCAAGATAACACTTGACACAACATGGGATAGGTCTGTAACCCAATGCTGGCTATTTACAAAGTTGTGTGCCTTGAATTGGATCTTGTGAAAGAGGAGAAAATATGACAGGGACAAAGGTTACTTTTGTCATCTTTACCATGATTTGGTATCATTAGGAGTGGAGCAACCAGACCCTAAATAGTTGGGACAAACACAACTTGATTGAGATTCAAGCAAAATGGAGTAGATGAATTAGCGATATTAAAAATATAATTATATAAACTGATTTATTTATTTATTTGTTCAGTTCATTTTTCAGCGATCTTTTTTACTTGTTTGCATCATAGGTATTTAACATAAACTAGAAGAGAGGAATTATGAAGCAAAACCGGAGTAAGATCTAGAAAAATGAGAAAGCAAGAAGAAAAGAACAACAAACTAGGAATAGAAAAAATAGTAAGAAGTTAAACACAAATACAATTTTTCTTAGTAAGGCAATTCAAAAAAGCAAAAGAACAAACAAACAAGAAAGATAAACAAAGAAGAAGAAAACACAAAAACTAGAGAGGTGACAGTGAAGAGCAACCAATAACCTCTGGCTATCTAATCTGAAATATTCAGAGTGAGCCGTATTCACATTTGTTATGCATAATCAGAAAGATGGCCCCAATCATACTAATAGAATAAAATCAGGCTAGAAATAAAAAAGAATAGTAGGTATAAAGTAGATTGCCCAAACTTTCCAGACTCGTCCAATCGTACCTTTCGGGCATGAACCTTTTATCTCAGAGAGGTTGTACTTCTGTGGGCAGATAGTAATAACAGAATGGCGTGTTGTCATCTGCTTAGATGGGGTGGAGTGTTGACTTACAATGCTTTTGTAGCCTGCAGGTTATATCTGTAGGCTGTGTTGATGCATGGCACAGGAGTCATCCACAGGAATTTTATCAGGATGCCACTGAGAAATGTTGGTTTCTGGTAGGTATAAATGTTTCCTATTTCCTATTTTTTGTTTCTTGTGGTGATCGAGAGTTGATAACCCATGATGTGCATTGTGCACGAGAGTGAAATAACCTGGTGTTGTATGAGAGTAAATTACTAATAAAGCTTACTCGGTATACCTAATCATAACACAATCCCTATTTAGACAATAAATCTTCCCTTTTACCTGGTTCTGTCTCAGCTGCCTAATACACAGGACCAGTCAATCATTTAGGCAGCACCCACCTGGTATAGCAGGCCTAGCTTTTCCTTACTTGATGCCTAGGTCAGTGCCCTAGCAATTTTAACAACAGTATTTAGGGAAAATGATTTTTGCTGCTAAACGTGATTCTAGGTGTCCATGGGAGATTTATGAACCTATCTTTTCAAGTCGATTTAAATTCAGTCTTCTAAGTGCTTTAGGCAGATGAAAGTGCAAGTGCAAAATTAATCTAGTATGCGGTTTTTTATGATGACTTGATCTTGAGCTTTATTATAGTTGATTGGGTAGCTACTTATTCAAAAGCTTTTAGGAAAGAGGCCAGTTTATTATTTGTATTCTTAATACTCACACTTCTTGTGTGGGGTCAGTATACTTACTTGATTTGGCCAAACCCAATAGGCATGATTTGAACTCTGAACCCCCTACTTTGATGCCATGTTAAAATTGATTAGTTAATCATCTAACTCAAAAGCTTGAGGGTTCTAGTGTATATGTATTCTTTATAAAGGGCAGTCCGGTGCATGAAGCTCCTGGGTCCCGAGAAAGGGTCTACGTAGCCTTACCCTGTAGGCTGTTTCCGAGCCTCAAACCCATGACCTCCGGGTCATATGGCAGTAACTTCACCATTGCGCCAAGGCTCCCCTTCATTTGTATTCTTTATAAGCTTGATTAAAATTAATCATATATATTCAGGGTAAGAATTAGTTTGAACACTTGTACTGTTTGAAAAATATTATAGTGTAAAATCTTCCATAACCTTGGATCAAAATCTGTTCAGGCATTAACCAAAAAAAGATGGGATAAGAACCAACAACAGCTTGGTATGGTGGTAAGTGAGCTAGATCCCAAGACTTTCTGCCAATGCGTGGGGTTTGAATCTGCGAAAAGGCACTGTTGGAATACACTGTTGGAGGGTTTAACTTTTTCGTTTCGATCTGAACATAAAATATTTTTTTTCCCTTCAATATGGTGGGAGGACACCTTGTGGTGAAGACCAAAAAAATGAGGGATAAGGTACAGTATGCTGGAACCTCATTATGATAGATTTTAATAGAAATTCTAGCACTAGCATGAACCAGTATATCTCCAGCTCTTAGAAAATTAGCAGTCAAATACTCCTAGACATACATTTTATTGTATAATAATACCCTTCCATTTCTTCTGTGGCAACAATAACAAGGATTCAAATAACTTATGGATGTGAGCATGCTATTGGTGAATTCTTGACTAATATGCACACTAATGTGCACTCTACATTATGTTCCCACACCTATATATATATATATTCTTGTTTTATTATGTAGCTTCACTGCTTTCTTCTTTGTTTCTATTGTCTATTTATCTCCCGACAGCATTCAGAAAAAAGACTCCACTGACTCTGTCAATCAACTCTTCTTATTGTTGTGACCATCTTAAAGTTTATATGGTTTATATGATTAACCATTTGCATTCAACTAACCATATTTATATTACTAACATAAGGGTTTGATCTCATATGGTATCTTGTATATTACAATTGCTTGTATTATTATTATTTTTTAAATATTATGCAGTTGGTTGTATCTTGGCACATGAAGGCTGCCACGATGTGTGAATTCTCACGACAAGAATTCATTGGCGGATTACAGTCTCTAGGGTAACCTTTGTTCTGCTGGTTAGTTGTGAGGATGATGGTTTAATAGTAGTTGTGCTGAAAGTACCACTGTTTGATGCAGGATAGATACAATTGAGAAGTTTCGTGAGAAGTTGTCATACATGCGTAGTGAGCTAAGAGATGATCGTTAGTAATTTCTATTCTGTTCATTCTATATATCATATGTTATTTGCAACATTTGGTTTCTTGTAATGTTAAAAGTTCATAATTTTTCTTTTTGTCTTTCTTGAATGAAAACCAAAAAAATATCTTTGTTTCCTAAGTCATTTTATTGCCTCTGTTTCTTCAGAAAAATTTCGCGAGATATACAACTTCGCATTTGTCTGGGCTAAAGAAAAGGTATGCCTAATGCTTCTATATGGCCTCTTGGTAACACATTTGTATAGTCCAGTGAAGATTATGGCTCCATTATTGATGGAATAATAATGACTTGCTTAATAACTTATTGCATGACCACGTGTACTGTTCATCGTCTTCTGTTAGGGATGCAACAGAAACAGTGTTAACTGTGAATCATGTATTTTTTTTATGGATAAATTGAATAAACATGGTATGAAGATCATAAGTTTAAACAACTGCACTGCATATATAGTTCATGTAATGGATAATCATTGCTTATGTTGAGGGAGTGAATCCTCAGAGATGTTCATTATGATATTTTTTATATATGCAAAAGAAATTTTACTTTTGGGGACTGGTTCATCTTGTTTAAAAGCTGTTTTACAAATCATTTGAAGGATAAAGAGCAAGCCATGTTGGATCTAAGACATGCATTCATTTGATTAGTTAATGATTCGTTTTCAAAGTGGTCATCTATGCACTGTCTTGCACTTACAATTTTCAAGGATCCATTAGTATATGAAGGTAACATGTAATTTCTAAAAATTACTTACCGATTGTACTTCACTAGGGGATGTACGAACTCTACTTGCCTTCTCTCAGATCAGATGAAAAGAATCAATCAGATGTTAAGAATGGGATTGATCCTGGATTATGATATCTTGAATCAGATGATACAGAATGAATGGTCCATGGTTTGGCAAGATAGTAAATGATTCAGAATCACATAATTGAAGAACTTATTGACTAGACTACTATTTGCATCCTATTACAACAATAACAACAATCAAGCCTTATCTCACGAGGTGAGGCGAGGTCAGCTACTATTTGCATCCCATTGTGGCCATTAAATAATATACATTATGAATATAATATTTAATTCTAAATAATAATTAAAGAGGAAAATAGAAATCCCTGAATATAGTATATAGACTCATTTAAGGTGCATAGTAACAAGATATGCATTGAATACACCTCAACAAATGATGATACTATAACTCAGCATATGTATTCAATATGATCAACTTTTCTAGCTTGTTACATAAAGTAAAAGAAAACATGTAAACTAAAGTTAATAAATTAAGGGCTTGATGCAAACTAAAACTAAGCAGCCTGCAAAATTGAAAAACAAATTTGAAATGCAAAGCTAATAAGCTAAGGGGATTTTTATACTAATACTGCAAGATGGTCGTCAATTGATGATCGTTGTACTGATATTCTTGTATATGGTAATTTGACAAAGTCTTTGATGGATTGGAAATCACTTTGTTTTGTGTGCATAGGTTGTTGGCAATTAATACTGTGCCTAGATTGTCATAATGCATGCTTGCAAGCTCTATGAGTGATAAATACCCTCCATGTGGAATGACTCACCTTTTTAATTTGCCTTTGTATTTCAGCAAGTCATCACATTTTGTCTTTTATTTCTCTAAATTACTAGATCTCCACCAAACAAGTGCCATAACCTAATAGGGCCTTCTACCATTTATTGATTCTGGATAATTAGCATCTGAAAAAGATTGCATGCAAAGATGTCCATTTTTACTAGCTAGTGTGTGATCTTTTGGGTAACAAGATATATCTAGCTTTGTGATTATTTGATAAGGTTCCAATTAGTCAACATGAGCATGTACAATCATTGAATTATGTATCTTTATTGACCAAAGAATTTGTCTCTGGATATTAGAGCATGCTTGGGTTTGCAATTGTGTACCAAAATCATGTATGCACAAATCCTTTGGTGACAAAAAAGCATTGTAGTGATCAAAGATTCTATCAAGAATTTCACCGTAGTTCCTTTGGCAACACAACATCCATCTCACTATAATTTTGATATTATTTTATCCATCATGTCTGAGGAGGCTCTTTTATACATCTAACTCCATCTCAAACAATAATTTTATGGGAAGATTCTTGAGAGTAAGAGTTCCTTTTGTTCTATTCTTTTGCAGGGTCAAAAATCTTTAGCGCTTGAGACAGCTATTGGCATGTGGCAGTTGCTATTTGCAGAATGGCATTGGCCTTTAGTTGATCATTGGTGTCAATTCTTGCAGGTATGGAACTGTCACTAGGGGAGAAGTTTCATGCTTTTAGCATAATATAATGTTTAACATACATGTTAAGAGTCTGATGCAGTGTACTAGATGATCATTGGTTACACATGAGTCACGATAAATATTTGCTATTTTGTCTTGCTAGGTATCTGAATTTTAAGTCAGATTATTTCCAAAATAAGTAAACTGATGAGGCATAGGAAAGAGAGGTTATCCATAGGGTCTAATTTGGAAAAATAACAGAAAGTGTTGATAAAAATCTCACAATTTCCTTCTCTTGTTTAACTTGTGAGGGCTATATTGTGGCAGAATTACCTAAAGGCCAGGATTATATTGTAGTAATTTGAACTTGTCAAAAAAGCCTTCAGCTAACACAATTCAAAATAATAAGAATGTAATTTGACTTATCTTATTTTTATTTTTATCATATTCTTGCAATATTTTTATGATTACACCTCCATTTTCATTTTCACTATCCCCGGACCGGAATAATACAGTTTCGGTACCGTATCGTATTGTGTCAACATGGTTTCGATATTTTTTAAATATAAAATATATTAACTAAAAAAATCTAAATATTTAAAAATAAAAAATAAACTATATTAAATTAATGAGATAATTTTATTGGGATTTAATTAAACCTATCTAAATTATTCCAATCATAACTAGGAGTTGATTAAAATTATTAACCTAAGCTATTTAATTAAACTTAGCCCCCACGTTCCGCACCTGATCATCGCGATGCTGCCGCCCGCGCAGATGCGTTCGAATGAGTCATCGGCAACTTCCGGGCTAGCGTGACGCGTCCAGATGCATCGCCAGCGGCCTTTGGGCCAACGCGACGCATCCGAACGCATCACCGGGCTAGCGTGACACGTCGCGCGGCCTTGGGGTGCGCCGACACCGGAGGCATGCTTGTGCCGGTGTCGGTCCACGTGCGGAATGAAATGTTTCACTCATTTCAAGCGAAACGACACGATATTTTAATCTGTTGAAAACTATCATGATTACGATTTGTTTCTATTAATCATTTTGAATATGAGTATAAAAGTAATAAAATTAAGAATAATTGGAAGTACATTTCTATTTTTAGGTTGGTATGTGAAATTTTTTAAATATTTGAAATGGTGAATTTTAGTAATATTTGTCTATTTGGTAGTTTTTGCAATTTAATAAATATGAGATAAAGAAGTTCCAAGTGATTGTTTTTAGAAGATTAACCTCTTTTATTGGTTTTGTAGTTCTGAATTTATGGTAGTAAAACTCACCATGAAGTACTAAGCTTCTGCGAAATCCCATTAATGAGAGATTTTTTGTTCATTTTCATTTGGAGGTAA
This sequence comes from Hedychium gardnerianum, assembly GCA_038050645.1. Taxonomy (NCBI): domain Eukaryota; kingdom Viridiplantae; phylum Streptophyta; class Magnoliopsida; order Zingiberales; family Zingiberaceae; genus Hedychium; species Hedychium gardnerianum. The sequence goes on from JBBUKS010000044.1 coordinate 5,467,874, forward strand.
ATTTTTAGCAACATAATATCAAATGGTTTTTTGGGTAGTTAATTTAGTTTGTCAGTTTCCCTTTAAACCTCTGCCAGCATTTTGGTGATGCTGATCTTCATAATAACAGTTTCTTCATTATGTATTGAGTGCATAGCTGTTTCGTTTGATCTTTCTTAATTTTCGTTATCAGCTAAAACATAACAAAGCAATATCAAGGGATACCTGGTCTCAGTTATTGGAATTTGCTAAGGTATGTACCGAGTACCTGTAATTTCTTGCACATATGTAATTCTGTGTCATATATATACTGCATGTGATGGCTGTAATTGTAGGATGATGTTTGTAGTAGTGGCCAGTATTTTATTTAGTTCTGGGATTGCAAAACTGGGAGAATTAGGGTTTCGAGCAGAGTTTACACAATCCTTATAGGATAGAGAAGATAAAGGGGCTGAAAAGTATAGGCTAGGCATGGAAATGAATGGTTATTGCAGCTTCATTAATAGGAAGGTTGTTTTGGCACTGTTAGCGAAGGGGAATGTGGTTAGGATTTCCTTTCAAATTGAGTGGAAGATGAAAATTAAGGATGCATTTCTTTATGATAGTGTTCATATGGACTCCATAGGAGGTACCACGAACCCACAATCCAATATAATTAAATTGGAGAACACATGAGATCATTTACTACAATATAAAGCCTTTCTTCTAAGGATAACACTTAGTGATGTTGAATTGTTGACAGTTGAGCAATGTTGAGTGGCTTTGAGACAACTCTTGTTTCTTGGATGTTTTGCATGAACTACTTGTGTGAATAGCCCATACTTCTACCTGCTAACTTGTATACGTATGGAATATATGTATATCCATCTTAATAAGAGATCCAGTTAATAGCCATGCTAATCCTCCAAATAATATGGTAAATTTTGTGAAGCTATCAAAAGATAAAAGAGGAGAAACAAATCTAAATCTCGTAGGTATAAAGCATACAAAACTCTTCTAGTTATGAATCCATGAACCAGTTGTATTAAAAGTGAAACTATTATAATGTTTTTGATCTTAATTTGTTTTTTCTTCAAAGTGCCTTCCAATGACTTTCTTTGGTCTGTATTGACACTGGAAGTTTAATTCAGTTAATTTTATCAGCAGTTATTTTATTAGTTATCTGTGAATTGAATCAACTGTCAACTAGGTCTAACTTTTTACCTCATGGAGTGGTTCCGAATTTAATTTTGTAATTATGGGCACATCCTTAATTTTGCAAAACCATGAACATGGCAGTCAATTGCTGGCTTGCCTGCCTGACTTACTTGCATATGAAAATTAAGAGAGAAAAAAACAATTGCAGTTTTCCATGCCGACGGTTATATTTTGAGGTACCTTGTTTCAGACTATTGATCTTCAACTCTCCAACTACGACGAAGAGGGCGCTTGGCCCTATTTGATAGATGAATTTGTTGAATACTTGACTGAAAATGGAATCGTCCAGCGTCCACGAAATTGAGAAACCATACATTATACCGGCGGGGTGCAGATTCTTCTCATGCATTGAGATTGGTTCATGAAATCATTCTGCTTTGGATTTGATTGTCGTTCAAAAACAAGCAAGCAAAGCCTTCAAAATCTTGCTCTAGGTATAACATGCGAGCCTGAAGCAAGATGAAGAAACATTTATAACCTGACATTTTTTTTTTCTTTCTTTTTCATATCACTCTCTGGTTATTGTAGGTTTGTATTGCCTTCCTCGAGTTGTTGCTACTCTATTTCTTTGCTGCATGTGATTGCCAACTCTACATTTTTTAATGAAAATTAATCCTTAGCACTTTTGAAATAACTCTCAAGCTAAATGGAAAGGGACTATTCGATCTGATAGTAAAATTGCATTTTTGACATTATCTCTTGGCCTTTTTGACCTTGCAAACTATGGTACTTCCACCTGAGACATATCCATGTTTGATGCAGTGTTCAGCTGTCATTTTATCAGGTATCTATTGCGATTATGTGCGAAATATTTAGTTGAACAAAAGAAAGGTTTCCTTGTCGACATTTGCATACTATCAAGTCACAATCTAACACTTAAATGTTTTTCTCTTCGAGTAAAACACATTGTAAATTGAATAAAGCACATTCAAACTACTGCTATGTATTGAACAACAAATTCATCAGCCAAAGTTATAGGTTGAGAAGAAAAAAAACAGATAAATTTGGATATTGTAGTCGATATCTTATAAAATTTGAGCAGAATTTTAGTCTCCTCGATCAATCTCATATCATGATTGTCAACTGTATCATCAATGAGTCTTAGGCATCAGCTGATTGATTGCCTTCCTTTGTAAAATTTGTCTCCGTTTCATTGAGCAATGGCTGTTGCTTCTCCATCATCCCAGATAATGCTAGTTTTGAAGACCACTCGAGGACATCATCGATAATATTGTAGACCTTTTTCTGGTATCTACAAACGATATGTCAAAAGAAGGGTACATGGATGTGGAAGCGAGAAAGAATCATATCATAATTTATCCAAAATTAACATCTCCAATTGAGTTCATCGCACCTCAATCAGACTTAACGCCCTCAATCAAGTTTAATGTCCCCGTTGAGTTCATCACATCCCGATCGGACTTAACGTCCCCAACTGAATTCAACGCTCTCAATCTGATTTACCTCAAATCGGCTTAACATCCTCAATTGGGTTCAATGCCTCTAGTCGGGCTCATCGCACTCTAATCAGGCTTAGCATCTTCGGTCAAGCTTAACGCCCCCAATCAAGATCAACGCCTTTAACGGGCCAAGCACCCCGGCCCAACAACCTCACAACCCAACTATTTACAAGCTGAAGCATGTATAAGATTGATATTGAAAAGACATATGGGGCCATACCAGGGCTGTCAACGCACGTGGGGCGGTATGGTGTGTATTATACCGCAAGATACGATAAGACATTTTCTTTACTAGTGTGTGATACATGTCACATCAACGATTAATACTCAAAGAGGAGAAATATCAGAAACAATAATACAAAAGGATCCTTGGTGGCAAAAGGTGAAACCGTGATCTCGGCGGCCCCTCTAGGGTGGTCCCTCACTATCTGAAAATATATAAAAGGATCCTTGCATCTACATATGGAGGTATGCAATCATCCAGACTAACTATTTTTCCTCCCGCGCGTTACTACTGCTCATTTTTCTCTCCCTACTCCTTTCATCGGATATTAATTTTGGCATCGGAGTACGTCGGGATAACCCTCGATCGTCATTCTAACCCCAGAGTTCTTTGCTCTTCCCTCCTCGGGACTAGTGGACCCTCTTTCTGAAGTTGAAGCTCCATCCTAGGTGTGAAGACTCCGTCAATTCAGATTCCAGCTCACCGGTGGCTCATCTATCGGCGCTCTAAGGCAGGAACAAATTGACATCGTCTGTGAGAACGTATATCTGAACTGAGACGTCAAGATTGATGACACCCGTTATCACCATGATGCGAGAAGACTTTGATCAACTTGTTGTAGCCAAAGTACAAGAAATAGTGCGGAAGCAACTAACGACGAATCCCTCACTTCTAAAGCTACCTGCGACATCCGCGAAAATATCTCCGATTCCTAGCCATAGATCGTTGCGACCTATAGAGCTTTTTCAAACCCAGGCGATAGCTCCCGTTGGAGTGTCGACTTGACATGAACTGTCTGTTGGATCTTCAGTGGGAGAGACGCCACCCTGTGACCCCCTATAGAGAAAAGTGCCAGCTGTGGGGAAATGAAGGATTCCTAAGATGTCTCGTTCTCTAGGAACATCCTTGAAGACATATTACTGCGACATTTTTGACTGTTGCAGATACCGTAGTACATGGGAACATCCGATCTCAAGGATTATCTCTGCAAATCCGAGAATGTTGTCTTACTGCATCAATATACAGATACCATCAAGTGTCAAGTGTTTTTGACCACCTTGTTGGGCTCCGCCCAAAGGTAGTTCAACTGACTTCCTGCTCATCAATTCGATCCTTTAAAGATTTCAATATTGCGTTCCTGCATTATTTCGCCAGCAGTCGGAGGTACCATAAGACTCAGGTAGGGGTCAAATTAGGCATTGAAAGATTATATCTGTTGGTGCAGTTTGCACTAATAGTCTAACCCTAAGTTTTGATATATGACAATAGGTTAAAGTTAAACTGTTGTTGTTTTAATCAGTTGAGCTAAGTGTGCATGGTTGACTAACTTGACGGATCTAGAGGACTAGACACCAGGCAGAAGTCCAGATGTGCGATTCTGGCAAGAAGTCCAGCTGGGTCAGAGAGGACCAGACAGTTGGCGG
>JBBUKS010000044.1:5520086-5561693 GCA_038050645.1 Hedychium gardnerianum
TTTGTTTTGGTGTGGGAATTAAAGGGATTATTGAAGAACGGCTCTGGATCTTAAATAAAGAAGAAGGAAGAAAAGAGAGTTTAGTCCGCCATACAAATTGGAATGGTTCTTCTTCCAAATCCTAAATCCTCTTCTTTATCGTCAACACAGATGAGTGAATTAGAGTTCTAAACTAAGCGGAGAGCAGAGAGGAAGAAAGTAAAGATAGAATTAGTTCTTTCTTTCTCCCCTATCGAAAGGAAAGTTTTGAATGTTAGACCTGTGAGCCAGTGGCTGATTTGGTATGGTATATTAAAAAAATAATATAATATTATATATACAAAAAATTATATTGATATTATATTAAAATTTTAATATACCAAATTTTTAATATGACATAAATTTTATATTGTTCATATAAAAAATTTGATATATCAAAAAATATCAAAATACTAAAAAAAATTCATATCGATCATCTAAATTACGCCTAACACATTTTTCAATTTTTTTTCTCATATTTTAATATTTTTAGATATATCAAAAAAATTTAAATTTTATATCAATATTGATATCAAAATTTTTGTTACTGTATTAAACTTTTTAATATGAATGATATATATATCGATATGATATATTAATTTTTTAAATATTTTTCTCATCCTAAATAATCAAATAAATCAAAAATGAACTTGTTTTTAGAAAGACTGAATCTATGAAACTTTGTTGTAAAAATCGAACAAACTGATTGAATCACGAAGATCAAATAAACTAAATAATAAAAAAATAATTAATTCAATTAGTTATCTAATTAATCAATACTCGTCGTACTATTTTATGATGATAAAAAAATGAAATATTCGTATTTTATTAATTCATCTCAAAATTAATAGAAAAAAATAAATTATTCAAGCGACCAGACCGTCAGCTTGCAGTCAGGCAGCCGCCAAGCGCTTGCGCCTAAGCGGCTGCGAACTCGTTGCCGCAATCATCGAACAAGAGAGGGCAACACGACGACGGACTGACGTACTTACAGGCAAATACGAGAGGGAAAGGATGTGGGTGACGAGGAGCCACTGGCCGCCGTAGGCGACGAGGCCGATGGCGGCGGCGAGGAGGAGGACGGCCGGGAGGGGGAGGTAAAGCAGCGCCAGGCCGGAGGACCATCCCAGGGCCTTGCCGAGGTCTGAGGCCATGGCGAGGTAGTTGAGCTGCACCTGCGAGATCCCCATCGCCGCCTTTAGCTCCGACGAGTAGGCGGCGAAGTCGAAGTTCGTGCCGGTGAAAGCCTGGATCCACACCGTCACCACCACCACCATCCACTTCCCCGACTGTCCCGCCATGGCCAAGGTTGGCAATCTAGCTCTGCCCGGCTGCCGCCGCCGGTGATCTAATTAGAAAGGCCGGTTTGGTTTCCCTCCTCCATTAACCATTAGAAACGTATGGTATATATCTATCTGCTTCTCATCCTCCTTTCTTTTTATATTTTTTATTTTTTATCATTATGTATTATGTTATTGTTCCATTTTTTTACTTAAAAAGGCAAATCAAATTGCATAGCCCATTGGGCTTCCCTAATTTTTAAGATCAGGTGGCAATCGAGCTTAACCTAGCCGTCCGCAATCGGGTTCGATCCAACCTGACACTATCCATAGGGGCCAAATAGCCCTAGGTCGTGTGTTAGACTCAATTATCAAAGGTCATGTTGGACTCAATCTGTGATAGTTCGCGTTTAAGCACGACTATGCATAGGGGTCAATTAGGTTTGGGCCGTGTATGACGTAGCCGACTCTAGACTTGTTGAGATAAAAGTTAAGAGTTGGAAGTTTGTCCAAGCTTGTACAATTAGGTTATCTTGAGATAATTAACTTGATTATTGAATTGAAAGACATTTCTTTATAAAAAAAGAATTGAAAAGTTTTGGATATGCCAAAAAAAAATTAAATTGATGTTTACTTGATTTTCTATCATAAGATTAATATTACTTCTACAAGAAGCATTACATGGAATTAATGCTAAACTTTATACGAAAAATGTTCTTCAACACAAGAAACATGCGATAAGGATCAGAATTAGAAACTTGTTCCACGCAAGAAATGAACAAAAAATTCTTTTATATAATAAAAGATAAATGCACAAGAAACCTCATAGAAGATAATGTACCTATCTAGTGGTAGATTCAGATAAAAATTTAAAGGGATGTTCTAAAAAAACATTTCTTCCTATCAAATAAATATATCAAATGATAAAAATACTGAATTGATCATGATAATGATACAGATATAAAAATATGTATATACCAATAAAGTAATTATTTCTTAACACTTAAACTATTAGTATTAGGTCTGGATGTACAAACAAGAAGAGACAATTATGTCCTACGAGTAGAAAATGTTATAAAATTTATTCATTTTCAATTGTGACAAAAATATCATTCTCGATGTATACTACCAAACTGTCATTCATCCACTCATCCCCCATACTATTACGCATATCAGTCTTGATAATTTTCATCGAAAAAAACCCTTTCAACAGAAGCAATTGCAACTAGTAAAACCAATGCTAACTTGATTAAACGATATACCAATGAAAAAATCGTATTCTTGCCCGTTTCAACCATCTTTTTTGCAAGACTTTCCAAATCTTCAATCATAAAAAATTCACCTCGTACATTTTGAATGTAAATCTCAAGTTGGTCCTTAAGTATTACACAATTAATTAATGAAAAGTCCTCCGGATAAAGATCAGCAAGGCGGAATAACTTACCAATGTCAAATTGAGAAAAAGAGTCCTTTGGATCTAAACAAGCAATGCAAGTAAGTATCTTCGTACTTGATTCTGAAAAATGATAATTCAACCATCATATCAAGAACCTAATATTGTAACAATAAAAAAGTGAATAAAAAAAATACTATTAGAAAATTAAAATTTAATAAAATATTTAAAAATAATACCTCACAAAAAATTTCAACACGATAGTGATGAAAATTAGTAATCATTTGCCCATTACGTCTGCTACGACCACGAGTTCTCATATTTTCTTCCATATTCGATACTGGGATTATATAGTTACTATAAAATTTGTTAACGACATCCAAAAAACTCTCCCATCCTTCCTCTCTCAATTTTTGTAATCGAACTTTCATCGTCTTGATCAAACTGATAGCCAATACAATGTTTTAATCCTTTTGTTATAAGGTAAGAGACAATTCATTTGTGATTCCCAATAAAAATTTCATCAAATGCATCACAAACATAAATTCATAACTATCCATCTTATCAATCAAACTGGTGACGATACCACCATTATCATCATTAATACCATCATCATACACATTTTCAAGAACTTGTAAAACAGAAGTCCACGTAGATATCAAACGGACAATAGTCATGTAATGTGAACCCCAACGAGTATCCCCTGGTCGTTTTAAATTGATTTCCTAATTTTTTTCCTTTACCACTTACAATATCTCCTTTCTCCAAACATTCTACAAGTCCGTCATGTTCAAGTTTTCTAAACTTGACTTTTCTTTTACATGAAGCACTAGTAATATTCGCAATCATCGTAACATATTAGAAGAAATCACTCACAATTGGATTGCTTTTAGCAACTACAACAACAACTAGTTGAAGTTGGTGAGCAAAACAATGGACATACCTTACAGATGAATTTTCATTCAATATGAGAGCCTTCAATCCATTATACTCACCTCACATATTTGAAGCCCCGTCATATCCTTGACCTCTCAATCTTGATAATAACAACTTATATTTTGCAAACAATTCATCAATAGTCTTCTTCAAAGAAATGACAGAAGTGTCAGACACATGCACAATAGTAACAAATCTTTCAATAACACATTCATGTTTGTTAACGTATCTTAAAACAACTCCCATTTGCTCTTTGATTGAAATGTCTCGACACTCATCAACCATAAGAGAAAATATATTATCTTTTATATGATTAAGAATGACATTTGTGACTTCAGCAGTATAAGTCCGTGTTAAATCCTTTTGAACTGTTGGAGACTTCATTTGATTGTTTCCATAGGCATTCTTATTTATTGTTTTGCCAACCTCATCATTTCTTTGGGTATACCACTTAATCAATTAAAGAAAATTACCTTTATTTGAGGAACTCGATGACTCGTCATGTCCACGAAAAGGCATACCTTGTTTCAAAAGAAAGCGTGTAATATCCAAAGTTGTCGTTAATCGAGTGCGATATGCAACCTCCATTCCATGCCCTTGTGTTTGTAGCAAATGTGACACACTTTGTTGTTGATTTTGAAAAGCCTCAAGTTGTGTTCTTGCATCATTGTGAGCACTAGCTACACCACCAACATGCGTATTAAATACTTCCATTGCTTTTCTTCAATTATTCATCCCTGAATTAGTAAATGCCTTATCTCCAACTCGACATCCTCTATGAGAATTTTTAAAAATATAGCACCAAAAATAAAAAGCTGCATATTTTGATATGCTGTACTCTAACAATGAATTTTTTTTAAACCAAGCAACTTGAAAATTTCTATGCTTTTTACTAAATTATTTTCGGGGATAACTATGGACAAATGGCTGACAATGTTCTCTAATTAAATATTCTCTTCGAATCTGATCTCTAATAGAAACATCAATTTCATTAATTGGTTTGTGTAGCCCTAGGTCATGAACAATATCATCTAGATTGAATTCAACCCAAGAATATTTTTTCTTATTATTTCTTTCTTAGAACTCTTAGAAGACTCAACACTTCGTTTTAATTTTCCCCCCATAACCTATGTCAATTCATCAAAATTATTGAATTAATAAATAAACATAATATGTATTATGTGTAAAATAGAAAGTCACAAACTCACGATAAAATAATATTAGCCTCAAATCGAATGGTCTTCGTTGTGGAGCACCGACAACGCAACAATAATGACATTAGCAAGTAGCACACACAAACCGACAAACGAATGGTGGCAGAGCAATAATAGCGGAGCAACAATGACGGAGTAGCGGCGTCGACGACGTGCGACGACAACCATAGAGGCAACGAGGGGCCAGAGCAGTGGGCCAGTGGCGATCACGTCACTAGGGTGAGAAAAGGTGTGATTTCCAAAGAGATTTAGGGTTAGGGTTGGATAGGATATAAAGAGGAAGAAGAGGGGGGGGGGGGATCACGATCACGGGAGTAGGGAGGAAAGTTCGGCGGTAAGCTCTAACTTTTTTAATTGCATTTTTTGCAAAAAAAAATCCAATAAGTTTTGAAAATTACAACTATACCCTTTCCTTAATAAATCTTGATAATTGTATTTTTTTCCGATGTGGCCCGGGAACAAGGGGTGCTTCCGCATAGCCCCACGCCCCCTTGCCTCCACCACTCACCTATCAAACAACACAAAGGAATTAAGGAAGGAATTTGAATTTCGTTTAATGATCATCATGGTTATTGTTAGGGCATATCGAAGTGTATAGAAAAGGAACACTCCTTTGTCCTTGTTTGGCATGTACAACGAATGCGATACAATTGACTACAATAAATGTATAGATATCTGATTTTGTCGGTATCTAGTTGGTTTCAGGTCAGTGCTCCTATGTGACACCCATTCTAAGTTGTCGAGTCAGTCCGAGTTTGCCTGACCTGCTGACCCGAGTTGGTCTGACCTGTCAACTCTAGTTGGTCTGACCTGTCGACCTGAGTTGGTCTGACCTGTTGACTTGAGTTGGTTTGACTTCTCGATATGTTGACCTCCCTACCTCCCGCCTTGCAGACTTGTAGAGTCAGTCTGAGTTGGCTCGATCTCCTGCCCCGAGTTGGTCCGACCTATCAACCTGAGCTAGTTCGACTTCTCAATATGTCGACCTCCCAAGTTCCCGCCCTACCGACTTGTCTAGCTAACTAGAGTAGAGCCGATCCGACTTCCTGACCTGCCAAGCCAATTCGATTTCTTGACCTCTTGACATGCAAAGACACACGACAGATACCATAACACACAAAGGAACATGATGGTTACAAGGGAACCCTTTAAAGAGGTGCATCCCTTGAGCTTCTCTCCATGACTCAAGGGCGGAGGTAAGTGTTAGCGTACCGAGTTTAGTCTAGGCCCCATCTTAGGGTTTAGGGGGAAATTCAAATATTTAAGATTTATTTCATACATTTAACCATTTTAGCACAAAGATTTTTTTTCCTGCGATCAACTTGGGGATATATATATATAAACTCTTATCATTGACTGATTAACCTAGATTAGCCCGGGTAGATTATAATTTTTGGCTCCGCCACTATCCATTAATGAGGTGTGTCCCTTAGACTTCTCTCCCTTATAATGAGAAGACTCTATTTCTACACGCTCTCATCACCTTTACTCCATTTTTTACTTCGTGTTTCTATTATTCTATTTGGAGCTCCATGATGACTTAAATATCGAAGGGACCTTATTGAGTAACTCTCAACAAGCTCTTTGATGCAAGTTATTCTTTGCAAAGTCGGCTTCATCACGAAAAAAAAGTGAGGAGACAACTTCGACGTCATCGCTCTTTGATGCAAGGTCAATTTCTATCATCGTGTTATCGCGGTGAGATTTCTGCTATCGCATCAATATCTTTTTCAATTAATATCACATTCCTTAAGCATGTATATACTCATTAGGTGGAGATGAATAATTGGTTGACCAATGCTCTTCATAGGAGGTTGGAGTATTCTATCATCCTTAGATTATGATGCCTCAAGTCAATATTTTCATAAATCTTAGTGTATAATCTAGTTTGGAGTATCCAATTAGCTAGATGGTCGACCATAATTATTACCGCATCAACTTAATTAGTTATCAAATTAATAGAGTTTCTACCCCTATTGGTGTGGTGTAGTGGTAAATTATCCAAAGGAATAACTAAGATGATTAAAATTTCACTATAAATCAACAGTTTAGAAGTTGACTTTTAAATATGCATAAATTATACTATAAATTTATTCAATATATATGCCACTTTAAGATGGAGGACAATTGTCTCGTATTGTTCTAAGAAGCAATCAAGGTTATGTTCTTGCCTGATAAATCACCCGAGGATAAGTCATCGGAGAACTAGCCTCTATGTCGACTGAGTGATTGATTTCCAAGGGGGAGGGTTTGCTAGGGATTTCCTGAAACAGGGTGGAAAAGAAAGGAAACAACAAAGAGTTAGAATGGAGGCTAGGGGATGCTTGACTCAGCCACTCCAAAGCTCAAGTCAGCCTTAGAACGCGGAGGAGAAAAATGGATAGTGAAATAGAATGCTTGAAAATGTGAAAAATGTATCTCTACAAACCCTTTTATAACTTCTCTCTGAGAACATTCTCCCCTCATTAATTAGGTATCATGTCAGTATAAAAGTTGTCTAATCCTTGTATCATTACCGTATCTTTATCTTTGATGTATTATATTGTCTCATAGCTCGTATTGTCTATTAAATGAAAGTATGATATCACCTTGAATCAACCACATGACTTCACGTGTCTTGACTACTCACATGATATTTGCATGACTAATATTTGAGTGGCCAATGAAGCGGACCTATTGAAGAGTGTCGACGGGAGGGAATAAGCCTTAGGGTTGGGAGGTTGATCAGAGAAAATAAACATGGAAATTATAGCTTGAGGTCAGGAGATTGACTGGAGATTGTCTTGTGGTCGAGAGGCCGATCGGAGATAATAAGCCTTGGGGTCGGAAGGCCGACCGAGGAGATTACGCCTTGGGGTATCGAGGAGATTATGCCTTTGGGTTGGGAGGCCGACCAGAGAGATAATAAGCCTTGGAATTAGGGGCGTTGACTATAACTACCACTTTGACTTTTGACCGAGTTAAGGATGATCACATGAGAATCCTTATTCCTCCCACATCACGTTATATTTCCATTAATTCTTTGAAAAGGATGATTGATAAATAATAATTTTACAAAAATTGATATTTTAAATTTTTTTTTATAACTAAAATATTTATTATATTCGTTTGAATCAAATACATCACTATTAATTTTTTATAACCTAGGACGATCCTTTTCAATAAATCTAGTATCCAAAATAATCTAATCTCATCAAATCACAATACTAAGCTTGAACCCTATCCTACAACTAAAAGGATGGAGCAAGTGGAAGCCTTACACTAACTATACCCTCATTGTTGGCCAAACCTTTATTCTTCCTCATGCTAGTCTGTGTTGCACTTTCCCTAAACTATTCTACAACCTTTTTCGCAACATGCTACCAATTCAAAGTACTTCGTATCACTATACTAATCCTAATCGATCTTGGTAATTAATTAGTCGACTTGCCATTAAGTTTCGAAGAGGGTCTCCCCGCCAAGAGTCTCTTTTGAACTGTTGGATCAAAAGACTCAAGTGTGACTTAAGTTGAACCATTGGTTGATCAGTTATCTAGACCATTTTGTGCTACGATTCAAGCTCGAATTTCCTCTTTTGATGCATATAAAAAGCCTCCACAGGCCTAGCAAACAAACTAACACACACACACACAAGCTTCTCTCTTTCTCTCCTCTCCTTGCTCGACTTCCTTGTTCTTCGAAAAAGAGACCGAGTTTTCCTTTGGGAACCAAATTTGTATGGCGAAGGAAGCGGATTTAAAGGTGAGCAAGAGCATTGCGGCTTTCGCCTTATTGCTAGATCCATCTAGTAGCTTTATGTTTAGCGAAGAGTTTGGCATTCGTGCAGCTTGTTGATCTGAAGGTTTCGGTTAATTGCTTGAGGGTTGCAAGAGAAAAGTGTCCAAGGCCTTAAGCATCAAAGGTATGATGGCTTTCCATTGCTTTGTTCGTGGAAATTATAAATGAATTCGTAAGAATTTCAATGGCAATGTTAATGTCGGAGTCCTCATTAAGAAGTTGTCGAAGGTCGGAAAATGTGCACAAGTATCGGATGAAAAGGCACAAAAGAAAGAGACGGAGAAAGAAGGCACCGATAAGAGCGATAAGAGCTCAATCGACACTGATAAGAAGAACGAGAACAACAATAGTAAAAATAAGGAAGATAATGATAAATATAAAGAAGGCAAAGGGACGACAAAGGGGACGAATCCAACAATTACAACCGCAATTCCTCAAATGAACTTGTGTCCAATTGTGGTGTCGCAAGCCAAAGTTTACTACCCGGCGGAGCCTATTATAGTTCCCATACCATATTATGTGATGGATGTTCATCCTACTCCGGTCACATACTACGTTCAAGACTACCACTACTACGAAACTCTGGTTTATTGCCCACCAACACCACCATCATAATCGCAGACAATGACTGCTTTTGGCGACTACTTTGACGAAGACAACACGGTGAGTTGTCGGATCATGTGAGGGGTTGAACTCCAATGTAGCTCTCGCGAAAGATTTTGTGTTGCAAAAAGTAAAGGGAGAATCACAATGAGCTAGTCATGGATCATAACTTTCTTCGTTCATATAGAAAAAAGGCGGGGAATTGAATGCCTTTCCTCTAAGTTTGACTTAAAGCTTAAAAATGCTTAATTCATTACGAACGTCCTTGATTTCTATGCAAGGAAGCTTCAAGTGACTAAGAAAGATCGAATCTTTTACTGAATAGCCTCGACAAAATTGGTGTGCATGCCAAAACTATGCGCTATAAGGGCACTTTCGAAGATGTTTACGACTAGATTTTCGGTCGATCGCGGTGGAAGTAAGGATGATTAGTTGAGAAAAGAATGCTGGATTCTTGTGGGGGGACAAGGGAATAAAAGCATGAAAGCCATTAGCCACCAAGTCTTGATACTTAAAGATGGCTTGCCTCTAGTCAATGTTCAACCATATCGCGAAAAGTCGAAAAGACTACTTACGATGCTCTGTCTGAATTTTGCTACATTAAGATCCTTGCTACAAGTGGAATGAGCTATGAAGTTGAGTTTTGTGGAAAAGATATTCCTCGGGGGGATAGTTTGACCTCCAGTCAACCACTAGAATAACTATTTTTATATAACTATTTTATAAATTCAAACTGAAATAATAATTAATTTAGAAATTCCATTCAATTAATTCAAAATTTTATAATATATATTTTAAAAATATCAATTATTTTGATTTATTCAATTCGATCTCAATTTTAAAATTCAAAATTCAATTAAATCGAATCAATTTAATATATCAGTCAATTGGTTAGGATCAATTGATTGCTGGGTTATGATAAAAAAAATCATAAATTTTTTTGAACTTGTGTAATCATGAAGTCAACCCTCGTTGGACTAATACATCATACAATAAATTTAGTAATCGTAATACAATCGATTATCCACGTATCAATTGATTAATGATGAAGGAGCGATCGATTGTGTATAATTAAATTAATTTGATCGATTATTTTTATATTGATTTATTCAATTTTAGTGACAATCTTCGATAAATTTAATTTATTAAAAAAAAATAAATTCAATGATTCAATTAATTTTATTTTAACCAAAAGTTCAACGCTACTTAAATTCGAACAATCATTGAGTGACTAAAAATTGAGCCGAATTTGACCGACCGACCGACCATGCCCGGACTAATCTCATGCCGGATTCAGCACGACCTGGTTAGGCCCTAACTGATCCCACCCGGCGGGCCACAACCTTGGCACGCCTAACTCGGGACAGCTGGGTGTGCCAGGCCGCCTAGCAGGTTTAGCATAAGGAATGGGCCACGAAATGCTCCATTATAAATTGGGCTTGATAGAGATCCATCTACGGCCCAAAAGAAGACGACGACGAGCCCTTCGTCACACACTCTCTCTCGTAATCCATTTCCCCATCGACCTCGTGGCTTCTCTCCCGACGAATTTGTTCCATGGCTCTCTTCCAGCAGCTCCAGACCTCGCTCCCTTCCACTCTCCATCCCGGTGCTCCACATCTCGCACCTTCATCTCTCCCCCTCTGGTTCAGTGCTCCGGGGAAGGCAAGGCATGGCTGCTTTCTGCGAGCCGCCGCTGCCGCTGGCGCGTCGGCTGGATCTGGGACCGCTCCGTGCCGACGTATTCTTCTGCCACTTTCTCTCTCCGAAACCCTTAGGAGGCACTCGGTGCTGGTCGTCCACCTTGCCGCCTCCGCTGCCTGCCTTCTCGGCTTCTGCGCTCGCCCGTGTGCACTCGCTTCGGTCATATTGGCTCCTCCTACTGTCCTCGCCGCGCCTGGTACGCAGGGTTTATTGTCTTCCATCAATAACTTGTCAGCTTGCTAAAAAATCTCGTCTTGTTGCTGCTTCCGGCTTTATTTTGAGTTTGATTTCTCTGTAAAGAACCATTCTTCAGGTGTAGAAATCTCGATCTAATTATATAGTTTTAGAAATGCTTTATTGGAAATGCAAACTGATCACTGTACCTGACCAAACGATCAAAAAAATTTCATTGTTTAAGTGCATGAAACGGGGAACCCTGACACGATCGTAGAAAAGACAACTGAAGATGAGGAGTTGTTGGCAGCATTGGAGGCTTGGAAATCGAAGACGTATGCTTTGACTGTACCCTTAAAAATCGTGTCTCTCCGAGGATCCCTACCGCCTTCATGGATTAAGGTTAGTGCTTCATAATGTTTGTTTGCATAAAGAGCGGGAGTGGTAGTGCAATATTTTTTTGGTTATTGTTCCTTATCTTCCCTTTAAGCATATAATATCTACAAGTCAATAATGGCCATTGATGCTATATGTTCAGCGTCTTGTATTAAAATAAAGAGGCCCAACTTCAAATGGGGTGACTCTCCTATACAAGCTTGTTTAACCAATCATATAGTATTTGTTAGCTGGTTGGAGAAAACATATAAGTATTTGTAATCACTCCTGGAATCATTTCTTATGTTTTCTTCTTGCAAACAGGATTTCATTCAAGCCCAAGGAAGGAGATTGAAACTGAGTATCGAGTACCGTGGAGGTTTTGAATCAATCTTTTCTGATTTGGCATCAGTTTCTGATAAAGGTCATTGGCAGCCAAAGTCGGCTATGACAGCTGACATCATTGCCATTGGCGACTCTTGGCTGAATTTTGCCATTGGCAAGAATTTAATTGAGCCCATTAAACACATAGAAGAGCAAGATTGGTTTAAAACTTTAAGTGACAAGTGGAAGGTGAGACACTGCTCTTTGAATTCTATTGATTTTGTCCGTTCATTTCTTGAACCTTGATAGTTTTCTACTGCCCCTTTTCTTGATTCTAAGTATCTACAAGGTGACCTATGTCTTTGAAAGTTTGCCAAATTTTCAAATGCTTTGTAGCTGTCCTGTGAATTTTCTGATAGAATTGGTATTTTAATTTTCATCAAAGTCTCTCAGATTCATTTATGCAGGAATGATAAAGGGGAGTTGGATCCTAATGGTCAAATATGGGGAGCACCATATCGGTGGGGAACTATGGTTATAGCATACAAGAAAAACAAATTTAGAAAGCACAATTTAAAGCCAATTGAGGTAATTCGTGTTTTAAGTACATGAGCATAACTATTTCCATTCATTTTTCATAATGAGAAGTGAAATTCCTTGTTCTATTATATGCTATACATTTGTGTTTTTGTTCTGTTTCATTTGGTTATTTGCATCTAGATTAGGAATAAGAATGTTTTCTCTTTGAAGGAAATTAAATTTGCATGAATCCAATTTCACTTCTCATATGATGATCTAGGATACTTGAATTATCGCAGGATTGGAGTGATTTATGGAGAGATGAGCTTGCTGGGAAGATTTCAATGGTAGATTCTTCTAGGGAGGTCATTGGTGCAGTATTGAAATATATGGGGGCTTCATACAACACCAAAGACATTGAAAAACAAACTTCTGGAGGGAGGAAAGAAGTGTTACGTTACTTAAGAATGCTTCAGAGGCAGGTATGCTGTAAAGGTTGTGAATTTGAGGTATTTGATATTCGTTCAAAATTTATTTCAACTTGAGAAATTGTAAAATTTTTGCACAACTGGATTTCTGTACGTTGTGTGTAACATGTTTCTCCCAATTATTTGCTCCTATCTTCCAAGGACCATCTGTCACTAAGTTAAAGTCTTCTGTTCTGTTATAATGGCAATATAGGTTCGATAAAGGAGGCTGTTATTACTTGCAAAAGTAATTAGGGGAAAAACATTAAGTGTATAAAAAAACTGGGGTTTACACACATCTTTATATGCAAGTACTATCATCAAAGAAAACTGGTTATGCAATCAACAGTTTGTTAAGTTAGTTTCAGGTGTGGCATAATGTATCCCCTCTTTCTATTATATTGTCAAGAGAGGAATTCAGCAAACACATCTTCCGAGAATTCCCCACGGTTCAGTGTGAACTGAAAGATTGCCTCCTTAGACAACACACCGACTGCTTTTTCACTTTTGTCGAATAGTAAAATCTAATTCTCAAGGGATGGACCAAGTGTGATCTATTGCATCTGTGACTTGAATACTAGTGATTTAGGCATATATTTGTAGAACTCAATGGAAGATCTATGTAGTGCAGATGTAGTTCAAATAGTAAAAAAAAATCCATCTTTTTGGAATTAGAGAAATAATGTCCTCAGATTGGATGCAGTTTGTAAACTTCGTGATCCTTTACTCTTTCTTGTCTCATTCTAGTAGAAGAGATTTTACACCTTCCAAGCAGCTTTCCACCACTATATTGGGTCTGAAAGCTTAACCATGTGATATAAAAGAGGTAGGCTATATTATAAAAGCAGGTTGAAATCAGAATCGAGTACTTTAGATTTAGAATTACATTCAAAGATGGATCCCTTGACACATCGTATTCCTTTCCCGCACCCTTGACCTTGAGGACATGTACCATCATTTGGAATACGTAGCTGGTTAAAACTGGTTAAATTGCAAATGTGATCAACAGAAAGCAATGAGATGCATTTTCTTATTGGCGGTGGCATGTTCTATTGTTATCGCACTGAATCACTGATAGCAAGTCTTATTTGACTATAAATTGTGTAATTCTTTACTTCCCAATTACTGCTTCTCCTTCCTTTGCTTGAGGAACAATGGTTTGTATTTTGCTTCTTCTAGGTTCGGGTGTTTGACAGTGTTCACTACCTGAAGGCATTTAGTGTTGGAGATGTCTGGGTTGCCGTTGGATGGAGCAGTGATGTTATTCCTGTTGCAAAGCGAATGTCCAACGTTGTGGTGATTGTTCCAAAGTCGGGTAGTAGTATATGGGCAGATCTGTGGGTATGATTATATGCCATCTTCCACAATAGTCAAACTTGTCATTCTTCAGAACTCCATTTCCATTCCATTATCACATGTCGATATCCAATACCTTGTTGCTTGCCTTTCAGGTTATACCTTCGGCTACAAGATTCAAAACCGACCAAATTGGCGGAAGAGTCAGAGGCCCATCTCCACTCATCCATCAGTGGATAGAGTTCTGCTTGCAGATTGCTAGAGCACTGCCATTTCAGCAGGAAGTCATACCAGGAGCTTCTCCCTTCGCCATCGAACATTTTCCAGGACCTCGAGAATCCATAAAAGGGAGGCCTAAACTTGACACAAATCTTGTGGATGGAGCACCGACACCCGAAATACTAGCTAAATGCGAGTTTTTAGAACCATTATCTGAGAAGGCAAGAGAAGATTATGAATGGTTGATTTCAAGCATGGATAAACCAGGTCTCAGTTGGGTTACTACCATGCTAAATTTCAGCTCTGCCTTACAATTCCTGGAGAAGGTAAAGAAGAACAAAGTTTCCAGGGAAAAAGGAAAATGATTGCAAAGGGGACATATTCTCTATTTTGTTGCGAAGTAAATGATTTTTTTTTTCTCTATACTTTTATCCTACTAAGAATTGGTGTTAAAAGGTTTTTGTTATAATGTGTTAAAATAAATTAGTTGGAAACTTTAGTGGGTTGGGTTGGCCATCTCAAGGTTGAGATATTTGATGTCAATTAAAAAAAATAATTATAATTAATAAATGGTTGTTAAATTATATACTAATAGTAATTGCTACACAAAAATTAGGATGGTTTGATCATATTGAAGTTGATTTGATTTTAATAAAATTTAAATAATTTTGATTAAATTAATAAAAAGTTTTTTTTATATAAAAATGTTGTGTTTTATGTATAGTATGTTTTATCAAATTAAAATAAAAAGGAAAATCATATTTTGAGAGGTTGTAATAGTAATATTATAATAAAAGTAATATTTTGATAAGTTGTAATAATATTATATACTAATAGTAGTTGCTATAATTAAATATGTTTTTATTTATTATTTTTTTTGCTTTTCTTCTCTCTTTTTTATATATATGAAATTTGTATATTATTGCATCAAATCATATGTATTTTAAAAAAATATATTTGTGAATAAAGAATTAAAAATGCCGGTTTTGGATGAATTGAATAATTTCTTGAATATTTTTATTTTTTTTATGTTGTAGTTTAAAATATTCCAGTTATTTTTTGTAAATTATTTTTTATAAATTATGAATAAAATGAAAAATTGATTCACGATTTATTTAAATTATATCAAATGAGAAAATTATGAATTACGAACAAAGATATAATTAAAAAAATATATGAAAACTGAATAATTTTAAAAAGCTTGAATTAAAATTAATTTAATGTGAATAAATTATGCGTTTGAATTCTCATTTTGAGCCTTAGAAAATACATATTCCTCTTTGGGAACTGTTAAAGAAGGGGCCTGAGCGTTTTAGTTCTTTTATTATTTCCAAATAAACTCTAATTTTATTTAATAATTGGCTTAAATTTAAACGTGGTTCAAGTTTGGTTAAATGCATTTTGAGAAACGAAGCGAGGCGAAGCGAAGCGAAGACGTCTCAGCTCTGCAGATCCACTGGAGAGCGAGGGCGGGCGGGCGACGCCGATGGAGTCGGGGTGGAGAATGATGTACGAGGGGGCGGTGGTGGCGGGCTCGCTCTCGCTGCTGGGGTGGGGTGGGCTCTGGTTCTTGAACCGGCGGCTGTACAAGGAGTACGAAGAGAAGCGCGCCCTCGTCCAGATCCTCTTCAGCCTCGTCTTCGCCTTCTCCTGCAACCTCTTCCAGCTCGTCCTCTTCGAGATCCTCCCCTTTCTCTCTAAGAAGTTTGCCCTCTTACTCCATATCCTCCTATTTATTTTACTATCGGAATCACTCGTAGTCTCATGCTTAGGGTTCGGGAATCGGTTCGTCTCTAGATCCAAAAGTTTGTCGATTTTCGTTTTAAGATTCGAGTTTTTTGCAGGATTCTCAGTGATATTCAGATCGTATTAGTTACGCCGTTTACTTTCGAATTTGTGTTGGCTGTAGTCTTTTGAGAAATGTAATTCGCTACCTTTTACTCTGCTGCGTTCAGGGTTTCCCTCTGAATTGAGTTTTACTGAGTTTTTGTTACAGTTGACTAACATTGGTTATCGTTGCAGGGCTAGATGGATCAATTGGAAGATCGATCTGTTTTGTTTGATCATGTTGCTGGTCTTTGTATTGCCATATTACCATTGTTATTTGATTCTTCGCAACAGCGGTATGTCATATAGACGCTCATCCTTTGTAGTCCCTTTTCAATCCTTTTGGTCCTCTATTGCAAGACATTGATACCATATCGCGGAACTCTTTTTGGTTTTTTGCTTCGTTACCTGTGATGTTCAGATGCAGTCCTTGCAAGTCATTGCTGGATTAGCTATGGCTTTTTTTTGTTGATATCTAGTAAATCCTACTGAATACTTTTCAGAAGCATAGTCTTGATTAAGAAGTTCTTGGTGGAGTTGAAATGGTTAGTTAAAACAGTTCTATGTAGTTCTGTTGGTCAAACCAATGAAGTTGTACTGACTAATATTGGTGAGTATTTTGTTTTATTAGTTTCTTTCTCATACATACTAAGGCGCTTTTCAAATAGAGTTCATTGCCTGTGGTTTGCAATAATGCTGTTCCTAAGATGACATACTTTAGATTGAGTGAAGAAGGTTCAAAGAAATGAAAATTGGCAAGAGTGTTGGCCCTTTTTGAACCACAATTTAACTTTGGAAGAATTTAAAGATCATTGATTAAAGAGCAGCCCAGTGCACGAAGCTCCTGTCAATACAGAGTCCCAGGGAAGGGTCGGACCACATTGGATTTATTATATGCAGCCTTACTCTGCATTGTAGGAGGCTGTTTCCATGACTTGAGCCCATGATCACAAAGTCACATGACAACAATTATACAGTTGCACCGAATCTCCCCTTCATTTGTTTATTAAGTTCATAAATGAAAAAAATATAGAACATTCTGAATGAGCATGCTTTTGATTGGTTAAAAGAGAAATATATGATCATGTATGTATCAATTATTTTTTTCATTTTTTTAGCAAAATGAGATCTAGTAATAATTGATATGTAATAAGTTTTAAGGTAACTAGAGTCTGTAATTGACTTAGCTCATTTAATTATAGAATCTAATAATCCTCTTAAAGCATATTAATAGATTTCAATCTAATTTCTTTATTTCTATTGTCTGTTGGAGCTGTGCTAATTTCTCCATATTCTACTATTATTTCTATTTTATCTTTACTATGTAACCCCACATAATATTTTCATATTTACTACATTAATTTTTGTTTTTGTACATGCTGTTTCCTAGCTTGTAGCAATTAACTCTGCTTTTATAAATTTTCTTTTGTTAACTGGACTTTAACTAGCCAATTTAATGAGATAGCAACTCGATATTGTTAAATTTGCCATTGGCAGTTTTTGACATGTTTATAAGGTCCTAGAATCATTTCCCATTTTTTTTTTCTTGCCCTTTCTGATTTGATTTGTTCAATTTCATTGTGTTTGTATGTGTACGCAACTTTTTCTGCTTGGTCAAATGCTTTGAACCTGGAGGTAAGTGGGATGGGGTGGTTTGGGTTAAGTCAAAGGTATATTGTGACCTGATCTAACATTTGAGCCCGTAGTTTTGACTTTTGATTGGCATGGTCAATATTTACCGTTCAGTTTGGAAGTCTTTACATCTAATGATGGTATGGATTATGATCAAAATTCAGGAATCATTGTGGACTGAAAAACAACCTACCTTGGCTGACTCCAATTGGCTGCCCGCTTGTTCTTGCTTGCAGCAGATGGGTTCTAGGATTGTTACATATTATAGTGAATTTTATTCATTAATGAAGCTCACAACTAAAATATGAGCTAAAAGATATTTGATATAAATGAGCTGCTATTTATTTTTTCACCTAAGAGAAGAGAGCATATGATAAATCTTGTCTATGAAATCTAATAAATTGAAATTTGTTGCCTCTGTTGCATGAAACATTGTCATTTTTGCTTTCTAGATATTTGATTGTGATCAGGCAGAATGTTTTCTATGCAAATAAAGTTTTTGAGTGGTCATATATCATCATTGTAGTTCTACATTGTTGCATTAAATTGATTGTTTGAAAATGTAATTAGGTGAAAGAAAATGTTGTCACATGTATTATTTTCTTTTGTCTACAGCGTATAAGGTTTTGTTATCTTTAAAAACATCATGCTCTCTTTATGGAGGTCTTTAGTTCTGTTAATTAGTTGAAGGATATTGATAAATCAGACAACTTTACTTATGTTTTTATCACAGCGGTTAGAAGAGAACGAGCAGCATTTGGAGCTATTTTGTTCTTACTTGCATTCCTATATGGTTTTTGGCGTTTGGGAATCCACTTTCCCATGCCTTCTCCAGAAAAAGGTTTGATTTGAGAACTTCTATTTCATGGATCAATCCATTGTCTCATAATAGGTCCAATAACTTGGACCATCATTTATTGGACTAGGTTAGTTTTCCTTGCCCATGGCATCTTGACCTCACATGTGATATGTAAAGTTGAAAGCTAAAACTTTTGTGTTTTTTTTCAAGTTCTAAAGATACTAATTTACTAACACTTACATTAGTAATTATATCCTTGTAATTGACAATTTAATCCAAGCATTAGCATATGCTTAATCTATAATGAAGGTAATCCTTACCAAAGCTTCATATAACATTATTATCCAATGGCAAATAATGTTAGGAACTTGTAAACTAATTGTTAATTTAGCATCATTTGTAAAAATTCCACTTATAAGGTGAAGTCGGTAGGATGTTAATGAGCTAATGAGGAAGGAAGAAAGGATGTATACATTTATGGTGGAAAAAGAGACAAACCAAATCAAACTTATGAGTTATGGCTGAAGGGTTACAAGCTCTCATATATGGGCTGCTTATACCCTAGTCCTTAAATTAATTCCATGAATTCATAAGTCATTTTTATGCTATTGTTGGAGTTGCATCTCGTTAGGGGCCTTTGTGGGGAAAAAATGGCATGGAAAGGTTTTTCCTGGTTCCATGAATCCTATAGCAATAACTGCATCACAGGTTCATCTGCAAATTAGCAATGAATAATTTATCCATGTAAAGAATGGCATAAGGCAATTAAATCATAAGTTGTCTTTAAGGGTTGCCATAATTTGGTCCAATACCTATTTTCAAGCCAAGCCAAGCCAAACTATCAAAAACCCCGAAACAACTGGCTCCATTTGTTTCACTGGAAATATTTTTTGGATTTTATATTGATTGGTGTGTCTAGAATATGCTCTTACATTGACATGTATTTTCGAGTTGTAGTTACAACTATGGCAATAGCTTTGTAATGTGATTCTTTTTTACAGGTTTCTTCACAATGCCTCAATTAGTTAGCAGAGTTGGTGTGATAGGTGTTACTGTGATGGCTGTGCTCTCTGGCTTCGGAGCTGTCAATCTACCATATAGTTATTTATCCTTATTCATCAGGTTGTCAATAAAAATTGTGTTTGTGCTTTATGATATAAGTTTCTGCTTCAAGATTTGAATTTAAGATACATATGATTATTTTTGTATTTAAACATCTGCAAAATAATGTTTATCTTGATGGATTAAGGCATCTGCTCTCTTCTGTAATTTTCTGAAGTATGATCAAACTTGTTCAGTTTACAAAACCATTTACACATTCATTATTTTGAATCTTGAGAAACCTATTAGTTAAAAGTTGAACCTATTGTTGTGTGCCCTCAAATTAGCTGAAGCTAATGAACACTTAATGATTAATCTGCTAGTGTTATGATGGCTCTTTTAATTTATTAAATTAGAGTGTGCTTTGATTCTTTTTAACTTTTTCAGCACATATGGATTTAAATTATTGCAAAAATAGGTAATAATGGCTGATTGCACAACTTCTATTCTGACATTTTCTATTGAAGGATCATGAGCTCACAATTTTCACTTGTAATACGGCAACCTTGAGAAATGCATAATACCTGTGTATAATGATGACTTCCATGTATCTTTCTGAACTGATATGGTTTGGTTGCTGCAAAATACATCATGTTCGTGTTGTAGACACATGATGGTATACTGCTTATGCACCATTAGCTGGTCTAGGGAGAAATTTTATAGAGCCAATGTAGGAGTTCATTTGATATAGTCCTGGTATAGGCACAAGATTCAAGTGATGATAAAAAAGCCCAATAAGGTAGTTTAGAATGTTAAGCATGCATATCGAGTAGGTATCTAGATTGTGAGTGCTATAATACATTTTGATTTTGGTATAATGACGTGATTATATTACCCAAGCTGCTATCCTAAACATATTGAATGAGATGTTAATTATACAGAAAGATGAAATTTAAAATAAGCCTCCGTAAAAGGCTAGATTTGGTTGTTCTTAAATGTCATCTTGAATGTATTATGAGTAGAATGGACGAACTGTAACTTTTAATTTGGAGGGGGATCCAGTTTGTTTGTTTAACTCTAGTGACCTTTTTGAGTAATTGGTTTGGTGAAGGTTTTTGTCATGTTTTTTATGTATACTTTGCTAGTGTCTCTCATTTTATTTGATATCTGATTATGACTGCTTACAAATTCTTTTTCTGTATCAATCAGTTAGCTAGGTGTTACATCGTTAATGATATTTGACTAGGTCCCTATGAGCTATTGAGACTTGATGTCTCTGCAAGAAGCTGAGTATCATAGTTACTGATTTACTCGATAATCATCATATAGGGAAGGTGAGGTCCAGTTGTCTGGACGTATGATCTTGCATTACTCACTAGTTTTAAAATGGACTAGAGATTCATTCTCACTGGGATAATACTTGGCCAAGGTTGAGGATTCTTTGTTCTAGTGCATTAGACAAGGGTTGAGATATGAGGAGTGAGGACAACTTAACTCAGCTTGACTGACGTTTTATGCATTTGAAATGGTCCATTGAGGACCTGCGCTTATGCCAATTCATCAATTTTTGTGAAAATGAACACTCATCTGAAAGAATTTTGGAAAGTCAGGATAATCAAAGAAAATGCATGAGCTAAGATTTACAAGCCAACTATGCTACTTATATATTCTATCATTTTCCTTGTTTCTTTTATTTCCTTTTCAGTGGCGTGATGAATAACAAATTAATCAAATTATATTATATCGTTGTAGCTAGTTTATCTCTGTATTTTTCATATTACTATGCTGGCTGTTCCTGTGTTCATGGCATACTATATGTCTAACAAAGTGAAAAAAGCATATAATCTGACTACTGAATTGGTGTTTATCTATTGAATGTTTTAGGGAGATTGAAGAATCAGATATTAAAGCTTTAGAGAGGCAATTGATGCAATCAATAGAGACCTGTATTGCGAAGAAAAAGAAAATTATTTTATCCCAGATGGAGATGGAGCGGATTCAGGGGTCGGAAGAGGTATTACACATAATACAAATTTCACATGCATTCATATATTATTGACCTTAAAGAGAATCTTGATGGTTCATGCATCAAACATTTCCAGTTCAGCATCCACAGAAGCTATGCTTATATTTCCTTAATGGTGACTGATTTTTAGTGTGTTTCCTTGTGAAAGAGAAATTGTGAGAGAGATGAATTAGGTAGGGAAAAGTTTACAGGAAAAGGGTGAGGAAATTTTTTCCTAGTTTATTATAGGAATCAGTAGGGAAATCTTTCCCACCATTTCCTTGGTAGAAAGAGAGAGATAGAGAGTTTTAAATTATTAACATTTATTCAATAAAAACATAAAAAATGTTTTTGAAAGATTGATTTTTTTTTGCTGGATTTTACCTTCATTTAATGTGTATAGTTGTTTTCTTGCTCAAATCTAGTAGTAGTCTTCCCAACCCTTTTCTTCTCTCCCTCCATTTCCATTCAAATGAAACGAAGAGATAAGGCAGCTGGGAAATTCTTTTGCCAACAGTATTTGTTTAGGTAATTCTAGTGTAGATAATTCCACCATATGAAACACTCCCTTATGTGTTGTATCTTTGTAGCTAATCTTAACTATGCTAATGCGAGGTTAAGTTCTCTACTGATCTTTTCTTAGAATTCTTGTTGGAGTATGTAAATTATCAAGTCCCATCTACTACTGGTGTTCATTTAGGAATTTTATCTGGGCACCTTGAAAATCTTACAAAGGAAAATACTCTCAAATCCCTTTCCTTGATTTCCATCCTCAATATCTCATGATTTCGGTTTGCTAAAGTATGTAATTGACAATCCCATAAAAAATCTGGAGAATATTTAGTAATTTTTATCCTGACACTGCACTAACTTATTATTTCCATTTTAAAAATCTCATTATTTTTAAGTTCTGTTTAAAAATTTCATTATTTAAGCTCCACTTGTCACCATAGAAGTTCTATATCCCAAAACTTCAGATTTGTATGCATATATTCCATGTTAGATTTGCCAGACTCTAACTGGGACATAATTTGTTAGTGTTCTAGGACTTGACAATGCTGTTCATTTGAGAATGTGGTTGTCTAATTGGGCCATTTTCTAACTTCTGCCTTCTGTTCTTCTCGTGTAACAACTGCTGTTCATTTGTGCTTCTTTATATGCCTGTGTTGACATTTTTCTTCACTTAATAAAATAAACAGATTGCTTTGTTTATGACGCTTGAAGTTGTTAAGCCCTTTGATTCTAGTAATCTGTCACCCATTTACATATCTTCCAAATTTTGTGTGCAGAAGCTAAAAGCTAGTTCTTTTATCAGGCGCATAGTTGGAACAGTTATTCGATCTGTGCAAGAAGATCAAAAGGAGCAAGGTTTAAATTTGTTTATGTTGCCTTCTAATAAGCATTTCAATAAAACAAATAAACAGCCTGCTAATCAGTTAGTTTGCTCAGTACCACAACAGTTGGGTGATGGATCATAGTTAGACTGGTGGCGGTTGGCT
This sequence comes from Hedychium gardnerianum, assembly GCA_038050645.1. NCBI lineage: Eukaryota > Viridiplantae > Streptophyta > Magnoliopsida > Zingiberales > Zingiberaceae > Hedychium > Hedychium gardnerianum. The sequence continues at coordinate 5,543,189 of JBBUKS010000044.1, forward strand.
TATTGAATATAAGCAAGAACTGTAGTTTATGAAATAAACTGTCAAATGAGTTTTCTTCTAACAAATTCTGATTCTGTTTGAATATTCATACATGGCCACCCAATCAATTGAAAAAAGTATCTGAAGCAAGGCTGGTTAAATGTTCAACTGGTATCTACCATTTTGCATTCTAATTTCTGTACCCCCTTGGATATATAAAGTTCAATACCTGTAACTCTTAGACCAGATATGTGTTCTAGATCGATACTTTATTTAGTTGTTTGTTTCTTTTATTGTAACAACAGCAATGAGCTTTTATTCAGTTCCTATGCATTCTTCTTTCATGAATGAGTTGGTTTTGTGTAACCTTCCATTTGATGAGGACTTATTACTTATGGACAACATTTTAATAATCCTCTCTTTTGCCAGCATATGTTTCTGACCATACTAAAGGAAGAGAATAATTGCAATCACTCTCACTGTTTGGTTAATTTAATTATTGATCTTTGTATGTTGACTTTTCAAACAAAGTTTTACATTACACCCTTAGTATTTGATAGAAAATTTTCCATACTAATCCTTGTTTTCTTTTTTAAGATATCAAAACTTGGGAAGCCGAAGTACAAGCTTTGGAAGAGCTTTCAAAGCAGCTTTTTCTAGACATATATGAACTAAGGCAATCTAAGGTTTGTGTAAGATACATTTCTTCCTAGAACTGCTTTACTAATGTGCTATTACAATTTCTTTTATCTGTCACACTTTTACTTTTATTCTTAATGTTTTATAGATTGACTCACATATCTACTTTTTTTCTCTCTAGATAATCAATAGGTTGAGCAGGACAGAACACAATACAGATTATTGATACTCTTGAAATCAATATAGTTTCCAAAAGGATCAATCTAATTACTCTCTAACTTCTTGGTTTTAGATGTTTTGGGTGGCACTTCCACATAAATGCTTATTGTATTAAATACCAATCAATATTTGTCAGCATGGTCAAAATATGTAGTTACACTATGTTAGCACAGCTAGATGTCACTGGGCCATCCAAGCTTGCAGCAGAGTTTCAAAGTCAGAAAAGGAAGATTTTTTCCTTTTCCTTTGACTAATCCTTCAACATCATCTATTGGTCACGAGAAGGAGATGAAAACACTATAAAAGGAGGGGATGAGAGGGGAAGAGAGAAAAATCTACCTAAGCACTAGCAACAACAAAAAGGAGTGACATTGGAGTTAAAAAAACTGAGATGCATCTATATCCTGTATCTATGTATCAGTGTTCAACTCCAATTGTTGTAGTCCAAATTGAACTTGGTTAACTGAAATATATTTAGCAACATGTGGCGAACTCAATTTCCATTACCACTTCTCTTCAGAGCATTTTATAATTTAGGTTTTAGTATGCTACATATATATATATATATTTGATGCTCTAAAATTTTAATTTAATTGACTTTTTAGTTGCTATAAGCTTATATTTAGAGGTAAACGAGTTAAGTGGAAGAAGATTAAGGGATTAAAAGTTGCTTGAGTTGATCTTGGCATAGTTTGAAACGTGTGAAAATGTATAAGTGTTGGCACACATAATAACAAAAACATATTTGTCTGGACAGACAACGAAAATTTGTCATAAAATGATATTTAATCTTGCTTAGACTAATATCCAAGGGTTAAAGTACTACCCCATGCCAATTTGGGCCAAGGAATAGGTATGGTTGTGTTGACCCATGACACATGGTACAAGTTGCATGTCTGATCTTGGACTTGACTGCCCACCCCCAGGGTCCCATCCCACTTGGCTTTGTTTTCAACATAACAAAAATATGTCTTTTAAATATGGATAAGTCACTGAAACCAAGTACATGAATAAAAGGAAACTTATTGCACTAAGTATACTCAAGATTTGTAGAATCTCAAATCAGTTTGTTTACTACTCTAGATTTCACTTCTTAATGACATGGATCATTACTCACTTTTAGTTCACTTAATGGAATGTAGTAGACAATATTTTATATACTTTGTCTGGTGAGATATGTACCTATATTTCTTGTTATGAATCTAGATTAGTGTATTTCGTTAATTATGTTGTCGTCACATAGGTACTTTATATATAAATAGGATATAATATCATTTTTATATATTTTAGGATGTAAAATTTATTCCAAATAAGGTGGGATGGTTTTAACCCATTACACAGCTTTTTATGAGTTTACAATTCATGATACAATAAAATGTATGATTTGAAAACCTATCAAAATGATTCATGCTACGAACCTAAATTCAATGGCGCTGTTAATGATACTTAACTTTTTCATATCATTGTTGTGATTGCAACTTCTAATTTTCTGAAAGCATATGTTGACTACAATTATCATAATTTGAATCAAATTATTTTTGCATCTTATATGTCTGATGATGTCATGCCTATTACCTTTTCACTTCTTGTTAGACATGATTAATTTATTTTCAGATAGCAGCTGCTTATTCTCGAACTTGGAGAGGGCACTTGCAGAATTTGCTTGGCTATGCTTTGTCAGTTTATTGTGTTTACAAAATGATTAAGGTATTCAATCACTTTATTTGATTTACATAAAATTTTAAGGATGAGAATTCTGATATGAGTTTGAACTTTATGTTATATAATTCAAACTGATATGAATTTTAACTTTATGTTATCTAATTTAAATCATCATTTCCTTTTCTCATACTGTCTTTTGCTTTAGGATTTTGCAGGCACTATAGTTTTTAATATCAGTCAAGTTTTATTGGGTGACCACTTATTCCAAAAGCCTATAAGATTTTCAGAAAGAACCTACTTTTATTCTATATCTTCTTAAAACTTCACATCTGTTGGCAAGCAAACCAGATTGGATTGGCCCAAGCTCAACATACTTAAAATATATTTCTTCAATGATTGACAAACACTACCACGATTCACATAGCTGTTTGGCTTAATCTTATTTCTATATTATTAGCAATATTAATATATTACTGGCTCACTTTGACAAAGTTGGACCTGATAAGCACTTAAATTGAAGGGCTAACGTGAAATTACTTGACATACCCACATAATACTGGCTGAATGTTTCATGTAATGATAGGATTCTGATTGGTGTCTTGATTTGTTTTCTCTCCTTGATTGACTATTATTTAACATGAATGTATTTTTTTACGTTAACACTTAATATTGGATTAGCACTAATATGAATTATATTAGTGATCAAGATATCAGTATGATAATTCATTATCAGTTGGATGATATTGTGTTGTTTGATGAGAGTTCATTTGGTTGGATTTGAAAGGGTGAATTGTGGAGACAAACTTTAGAAATTAAGATTTTAGATTAAGTAAAATTTACTGAATATTAGAATGTAACTTTATCTAAACCCAAAAAAAAAGTGAAGGAAGAATTATGAAAAAATTTCTATGGAATTCTAGATATTTTTGAATACAACAACCTTTTGGAGTTCTTTATGGCTGCCTCTTATAATAAAGGAAAATTGTCATAGGGTTGTCATATGACTTATCATACTGTATGGGTCTATGTATTCACCTTTCAAATCACATTTTATCTTTTGTGTCCTCGAAAGTTTTAAAATCTGAAGGTGTATAATTTTATCTACTATCAATTAGTTAATCATCAGCACCCATTTTTGTTAACAATAGGTACTTCGTATTGACTTTATGTCCACTAAATAATCTTAGGTATTTTGAACTTATATTTAATGTTTCCATATTTTTGTAGTTATGATTATTTGTTATGGCATTGTTATGAATATGTTAGATAATTAATTATAATGCTGACATATGTAAACTAATGTTGCTTTATTTGATATTTATTGCGGATTAAAAAATTTCAATCAACAATAAAATTATTGAACATATAATACAATATAAGTTTTAGTTTTTTAAATGAGAACCTGCAATTTCCCAATTTTCAAACGATAAATATTTTAGATTCTCTAATTTAATATAGCAATATTAACAAATGTTAGTTGTGAATGCAATGGATTACTGGGGACTAAGAGGGATCAAATAAAAATATTATTATTTGTGAGCAAGTAGATCCCCTCTATAGATTTGAAAATGAGGGAAGAATACGTTAAAATGTATAGAAAATGTCAAATACGACTAATAGATTTTTGTAGATAGACTATTTGAATCTGTTTTTTCTTTTTGCCACACAGCTTACTCTTCTTGTGGTAGCCTAATCTGAGAGAAGAGATGCATAATGAGCTTCATTCAGGAACATGAGATTGGCTAAAGCCATATATTATATGCACGTGTTATGCATGTGTAGGGTTGGAATTTTGGGGAAAAAAATATTAGCACCGTTCAAAATCCAGGCCTCACTTTAATGACTATCACAGCGCATAAGTTTAGTCTTTAGTGAACATATTATTACTCAATGTATTATATCTCCAATCTTAGTGCCATGTATGCACCTTGATGAATTATTTTTAACTGCCTATTATCTTGAGTGCCATCTGTTTTTTTCTTTTAACATTTTTTCTTTCAACTTTTTGTTTCTGCTCTTGCTCCTGGCATCATTGTTAATTGATACTATTTGGTTTAATTTTGCAGTCTTTACAAAGTGTCGTTTTCAAGGAGGTACAAATTATCTTTTTATTGTACCATTGCACTATAATAAATATCACCTGAATTACTTAACTAATTCATACTTGTTTATTGAACTTCCTCCTGTTGATTACTTGATTTATTTTCATCTTACCTGCATTCTTACAGGCTGGTTTTGTGGACCCAGTGACAATGACAATCAGTATATTCTTGCAATTTTTCGACATAGGAATCAATGCTGCTCTTTTGTCACAGGTTTTGCTGTTCTATTATGAGCGAGAACTTCTCTATGAATTATTGGGCAGTTGATATATGAATTTATGATATGAACATTATGTTGAGTATTACACCAAATGATTATTTTGTTGATTCATGAATCCTCTGCATTGCATAGCCCACTGGTAGTCATTTAGCAATTTGTGGCAATATAATAAGGACAAGAAGCTGTGAGCATGTGACATTGTATTTTTAGGATGTCACCAGTTGTCTTTTTTTCCCCTTCACTATCCAAATCTTCAATAATATATCTCTTTTGTTGTGTTCTCTCGACTTTGGAGTGCCCATGGCCCCAGATGACTCTTTACCCCCTCTACATGGTCAGTTTTTTTTTTTTTTTATATATTCCAGTTATGAATTTGATATTTTGAATTTGGATGGGGAGCTTCTTTCGAGAGTTACCATAAGATTGAAGAATTTATTAGTTGTCTTGAGTTCTTGAGTGGGCACCTGATATATGAAAAAAAAGATCTTGCTTAGTTATTTGATAGTTTACTTTTATCCTGAAAGCCTTGGATCACCATTGTGAGAGTCTTAGGCTCACCTCATCAATCAAATCTTGCAAAGATGAATGGTGGTGTTGGATGTTGAATGACTATTTGCTTTTGAGGATAATTTCTTCATATCTTGAACACTTACTTCTTCTTGCTGGATCCCATGCAAGGGATTCTACTTTTGTTCCACTACTTCGCTTTTCCTTTTCCTTCTAGCATTAGTACACTTACTGTAATTGAGAATTGAGACATCTAATCTCCTATTGTAATGTATCAATGTCATTGTAAGCATATTCACTGATTTAATCTTTATCTTAGTTCTAATTGAATTATTGTTTTTTTTTCCTTTACTTGCATAACTTTCAACTCATAAAGTATAAATAAATGAGCTGCAACTTACCATCATGCTACGGTTCTTGATTATGTATAAAAGATCCCATATCTAAAATTAATGTTGTAGGGCTTCTTGTATATCTTAACTTTAGTGGGATAAGGCTTGGTTGTAAATATGATGAAGTATTTAGTGAAATGTTTATAGGGCAGGCAGACAATAGATCAATTAGAATTTGGAACTTGAATTTATATTCTGTATTTTTCATTCACTTGCGCATTGTGCTGTAGCACTGGCTAATGTTGTATCTTGTCTTTTCTTCAACAGTATATATCTTTGTTATTCATCGGTATGTTGATTGTCATTTCTGTCCGAGGATTCCTGACCAATCTCATGAAGGTAATGTTGTCTTTTTTAAGTTATACTGATTATTGTATGTGGACAAACCATGGTCATGTAGCGCTCATCATCTCTATATTTCAAAGTCCTTGCCAAATGCAATCCGTGGAATTATATCTCAGCCAGAATGCTGGATGACAATAATAGATTTCTACAAGCCAATATATTTCTGAAATTTTGGAAAATGGATGCATCATCATCAAGTCATATTAGTCACAATTGTTCAGGGCTGACGCAAAATGGATTTACATCTATATAAGACAAATATTCAAATATGTTGTTCATTTGTTTCGCTAGTTGATTGTTTAATATGAATGTATCTCACATTATCCTTCTACTTGTAGTTCTTCTTTGCTGTTTCTAGAGTTGGAAGCGGGTCATCTACAAATGTCGTCCTTTTCCTGTCTGAAATAATGGGCATGTACTTTGTCTCGTCTATCCTTCTGATAAGAAAAAGTCTAGCAACTGAATACAGGTATGTTTACCTTCATTTCGGAGGGCCTTCTATATTTCCTTCCATTATATGCATATGTCCTTTCAAGATTTACTTTCATCAGTTACTTTTATCGCCAGTACTTATAAATCTAGATTTCTCGCTGCTAAAGTATTAACATTGGCTATTGCTTTTTAAGTGTGAACCAGTGACTTTGTAGTGTCATCCTTCGTAAAGCATTTCTTGTGTAGATTTTATGCCACGTCATAGGTGATTCTAGTTTGGAGTTTTTCAGTGAATACTATATTTCAACTAGCAATTTTTATGTCTGCATTTACACGGGAATGTTTGTAGAAGAAATTTATCCTTAAACTCCTACAATTTGTCTCTTCCCCTATAATGCTCACTATTGCAAGTCTTCTTTTCTAAAATTTTTTTGGGCAAAAATCAAAGGAGCCCCATCTTTTTTTTATAGTCATTCAAGTGGCGTCCATCTTCATTTTTTATCAAAAGGACACCCCATCCCACCAGCCCCTTGACTTTCAAATACACAATTCAACATTATTATCTCTTGTCATACGTATTAAATCCTAAACCGATCAACTAGTTGTATGAACATGACAAGTCTATATTGTAGCAACTACGAAACCGTAATTGTTATCGTAGTTATAATAATTACAGTTTCATAGCTGCTACAATGCATATCAACAACATTCATATTGTAGTAGCTAGGAAACTATAATTACTATAATATTATAATAATTACGGTTTCGTAGCAACTGATCGATCGGTTCAAGATTTAATGCATATAGATAATAATATTGAATAATACTTAGGGCAACCGTGTCATTTTAAGAGGAGCTGGTGGGGTAGGATGTTCTTTTGATTAAAAAAAAAAGTGTTCTTTTGATTTTTGCTATTTTTTTTTAGTCTTAGTCGAATGTGCTTGACATCAAATGCTCGACTGTTGCACAATTATCTTCTTCTCGGCGACTTCATATTGATGTGTGATGGCAGGTTGATTATCACAGATGTTCTGGGAGGCGAAATTCAGTTTGATTTCTACCACCGTTGGTTCGACGCAATATTTGTGGCCAGCGCCTTTCTTTCTTTACTTTTACTCTCTGCACAATATACCTCACGTAAAGCGGATAAGCACCCCATCGATTGAAATTTCGGTCGACATCTTGATGTAAATATGTGATAATCCATCTTCATAGTACCATTTATCATTCTTTTTCCATGTATTATTCATTCAATCTTTGAGTTTCCCAGTGTTTATTATGTTAGTTAAAATGATAATACACGAGGAAACTGTCATTTCAAAACTTGGCTACAGCCCGTAATCATTACATGTCAACATTTCTATTCTCTTAATTGCGTTTCGAATCTTTTATATATTTATTTATTTTGGGTCAATCACCATTGCTTGATGCTAAACATGCTACTTGGCTTAAGCGGTTTATCAAAGGATTAACACATGGATCTAGAATAACTGGTAAAGTTTTTTTCAGTACAATATTTTTAAATGTTTTTTTATCTGGTATAATGCATGCATGTCATATTCAAATTCCACTTTTCAAAATAATATGACAATATACATTGGGTAAAAACTAAATGGGCGTCTTGATTTTTTAAAATTATCAAAGGATGTCTTATTTTGATTTTTGGAAAACATCAAAAAGGTATCCCTTTATTTCTAAATCATCCAAGGAGCATTTTATTTTGATTTTAATTTTTTTTATAAAAGACATTTCATTCCATTATTGTGCCATGTATAATTCAAATGCCCTTTAGTATAGTACTGTTATTTTCTGTCTTAGCAAATTGTTATTTCTCGCTTAATTTTTGAATCGATCGGATGTGTTATAGTATTTACAAAATTATAGTTACTTTCGTAGCTATTACAATAGGTTTGACATATTTAACGTTCAAAAATATTTACGTTATAACAGTTATGAATGTGTAGCTATTATAATATGATTCAACTAACTGTTATAATAGTTATGAAATTATATTTATTACAATAAATATTTTGTAATTATATCAGTTATGAAATTATAATTACTGTAATTATAACAATTATGAAATTATAGTTGTAACAATACAATTTTAAAGTTGATCGATTATATTAGGATTCAATGGATGTGTTAGAAGTTCAGAAGCGAACAATATATTAAAAGGTATTTATATTATTTTACATTAGTTAGTGGAGCGGGGGCGTCTTTTGATAAAAAATTAAAATGAAACATCTTTGATAATTTGAAAAATAAAGGAGTGTCCTTTTGATAAAAAAATCATACACAAAAATTAAAAAAGACACCCCACCCTATGGTTAAGTCATGTATAATTATCCTCCAATATTATACAATATTATTCTTATTATTATTTCCTACCTAAATCTCTCGATTACATTTTGAATCAGTCGGATGTATTATAATAGCTACGAAATCATAGTTTCTACACACATTATAGCAGTTACGATTTTATAATTGCCACAACATGAATGTTAAATGAGCAAGTTGAATTTACTTTTTAACAGCTATGATTTCGTAACTGTTACCACGTGAATGATAAATGAACATAATTGAATTCATATTGAAATAATTATAAAATCATAACTGCTATAATGTGAATATTTTTAATAGATTAAATATATATTATAACAGTTACGAAATTTCAATTATTATAATATGTATAATAACTACCAAATCGTAATAACTATAATATGCTTGATTGACTCACAAAAAATAATAATACGAATATTATTGAATAATATTAAAAGATAATTAAATAATTATATATAATTAAACAGTAAGTAGGTACCTTTTAATAATAAAAAAAAATTAAAGTGAAGCTTTGATTATTTTGAAAAAAAACGTAATATAAATTAGCTATTTAGTGTATTAAAAATATAATTTAACATCTATAACTTTTTATTTTACTTGTTTTTTTTGTTCACATGGATGAAAATGATCGCAACCCTCAATTGACACAATATTTGTTTATTTACTAATTCTTCTTTTCTTCCCTCGTCCACCCAAAGCAAAGAATATGCAATGATTCATTGTCCTTTTTTAAATTAATGTCAAATATTTAAATCTTAGATTGACTAATCCTAAAATAACTAAACCATCAAAATAAATAAAAAAAACACATAAAAATCCATCATGACAACTAATATTCATAGATTCCCTATTCAATTATTTTTTTCATAATACATAGCTGAGTTTTAAATTCCAAATATCCGATCTATTGTTGAAGAACCAACCTACGATACCTTGCTCCGGGACAATGATTCATTGTTATTGGATTGCCACACTGAAATGTAACAAGACATTACATTATTATATACTTTTCAAGTACCTAAACTCAAAGAAATGATACACAAGATTCAGTGGTATTACATAATGTTCTTTGAGAGTCAGATTAAAAACATCATTTGCCAATCTGAAGTTATGGCAATCAGTGATGCAGCGACCAGGATGAAATGAAATGTTTACTCGTAGCTGGAATCAGATGTGACATTTTTCAACAACCATACTAGACACCAGACAATTTTTTTTTAAAAAATACTGGGCACAGTCGAATTCCAATACACTGATGAAGGCAGAAACTATAACCCACCATGCATCTGCAAAGGAAAGAAAAGGCAAGTAGTAATCAATAAATAGATTAATAATTTTTTTTAAGTAGTTCCTAAGTCGTCGTAACAAATTCAGCAGCGTTACCGTCCAAATTGTGCCATGAAGTTCCAAGAAGTATTGTCAGATTATGGGGAATTCAAGTCTGAAGTTTTTGCTGGGTCTCAATTTCCAGAATCATATCTGAATACATTGGTAATTTGCACAAGAACTTGGAAAATTTTGATTTATATGTTTGCATAACTAATGTAGGATTTAGATGCCAATTTTTCCAGCATGCTTAGTTCCGAGTAAACTTAAGCCATCATGTCGATTCCGGTATGAGATCTCTTGAGACAAAGGCATGAATTCAGATTTTTTTTTTTTACAATTTTGAAGTGATTTTCTTTGATTATCTTCCATTGTTTCTTCAATTGGAAGTTCATATATATATATATATATATATATATATATTAAAATCCCCCTACTAAACCCTTGCTCCTTAACCAATGCCGATGTGCATCGAATACTATCACTATATCTAAGGGGTACTTACAAGATAATGAGAAAGAAAGGGAAAAATCAGAAACGACATACCTTCGTCATTTTTGTTTTTGTGGTTGCTTCAAAACAGCATCAAGTTCTTGCAACTGAGATTTCGCTAAATCAAGATGTTCTGATTGAGACATATCTTCAGAAAATGAGTGCAACAGATAGAGAAAAAGATTTGTATGAACTAAACCAGGATGGCAAGGCAAGTTACTCTGTTCAGATGCCATCACTGTCTTGATAGTCTTCCGGAAGAAGATATTACAATTCTCCTGGTATACTGCCTAGGACAAACAAAAGGCAAAAGAAAAAAAAAGATTATCAAATTGCAAGGAAGAAATGATTTCTTAATTTTCATAAAAAAAAGAAATATACAATATGGTTACATGCAGAATAAATCATATATATTTGTAAGTCATGAATATAATCAGTATTTCATGTGTCTCTCTCTCGGAGAATAGCTGTTCAGATTAATACTAACATGATACAAGCAACCACACAAAAACTTAGTTTAGTTTTTCATTGCAAGAATTAGTCCTCTATTTATGGACAAACAAAATCATCATATAATTCCCCGTTAAGTCCCTTATCATCGCCTAACTCCTAACTCCTTTCCGTTTAATCAATTTCTACTTCCTCTATGTCTTCGTAAGTTGTTGGGGAATCAAGAACCTTGGGATTCTCCTGCTCAACTAAATGTGTTGTCTAACTTGTTCCATGTACCAATTCTACTCTCAAATCTTTGACGTGACTATTCTCTAGCATATATCAGTGTCATCTTTTGACACTAAGAAATCTCTTCCCTTTTCATTTTTGCTGGTTTTTTCAAGTGGAGGACACACATCTACGGATGATGTTGCACCGATTTCTTGAAAGCAAATGGCAACCTTTATATGACTGGCCCACTCAACTCCCACTGCAAATTTCAGATCCTATCACTCCTCGTATATCAGCCTTTGCCCTCTATTGAGCCTTTTGATGTTCTCCTAAAGAGAGAAAAAAAAACTCTATTCTTATATTGCTCTAGCAAAAGGTCGAGTTGTGCTATCTATTTGTCTATTCATCTTTCCTCCAGAACCCTCTAACTTTCCTTTTCCCTCGCTCTATTGGGTGTTTGATATAATGGCCACTACAACAAGAAGCTCACTTCACAAATTAATTTCTTAGATCTCCATTTCTTAGAAGCCACTTCAACGTGAAAGGGAGCCTAGGTGCAATGATAAAATTACTGCTGTGAGACCTAGAGGTCACAAGTTCGAATCTCGGAAACAACTTCTTGCAAAGCAGAGTAAGGTTGCGTACAATAGACCCTTTTCTCGGGACCCCGCATTGGTGAGAGGTTCGTGCACTGAGCTGCCCTTTATCTCCATTCATCCTCTCTCTTTGATATGTTGGTTGGTGAACATAGAAGGAACCATTGTTCATTTGCTCCATCAACTATTATAAAGCTTTTCTGATTTGAAATTGAAGAGATTATTGGTAGTGTGTTTGATTAACTCCTTAAATTATGTTTTGGCAACATGTGAATTATATGTTTACTTTTCATTTTATGATCATGCCTTAGTCTACATGTCTAGTTCATATAATAAGCTAGACACAAATGGTGCCTGTGCTCAAGAAGAATCGTGAAGAGTATCAAGTTAATAATATATTATGTAGTAAGTTTAGTTCTAGATTAACACTTCTAGGTTTATAGTTTTATTAAAAGTCTATATACCGACGTAAGGCATATGAAAGCAATATAACAGTTTGTATCACCAAACTCTACACCTACAAGTTTGTTGATGGGGGCACAAATGAGAACCCTAGGATTTGTGTATGGTGACATACACAATGATAAAAAAGAGATATAATAAAATTTCCTTTTTGGTAATTTTTTAAGAATGTGGAGTCTTCTTGCAAGCTATTTGTGGAGGAAGCATTGTGGACGACTGAAGTAGAGGCTAGGATCACTACCTTAATCAGAGACGGAGCCACATATGGGCAGTCCTCCGCTATAGCCCAACTCATTTTTTTTATTGTTATCTATATAAATTTTATAAGTATTGATTTTTTTTAACACGAAGTGAAGGTGCTGATTTAAAATCGGATTGGGGTCGAACAAAATCCATCAGGTGGACGCGAATATAAGGAATATGTTCGTCCAAATCGGGGTTGATTTGGATTTGATTTGACCAAGTTATGACCAAACCAAATTTAATTGGATTAAACTGGTTCAATCGATTTAAAATGAGTTAGGAAATTTTTGATAAATTTATTTTCTCCTTTCCCACCTCATGCACAAGCCTCCACGCACCGACCTCTTCTTCTTCTTCTTATCTTCTCATTCTTTTTCCCTGTTTTTTTTTTCTTTTCAATCGTAACTTAGTTATTTTTCTCTTCTCCTTCTCCAACAAAACCTCTCGTTTTGTCTTCCTCTTCTCAAGAGCAACAATCCTCCTTCTTCCCTTCCTTTTGTTATTTTCCAACCAACCAACAACAACTCTAGTTCTTCTTCCTTTCCAATAAGAGCAGTTTTGTTTTTTGTTTCGTCGGAGCTAGTCGATATCGTCACTTCGTCAGAAAAGAGGATAAAACTTCTATTTTCTTTTCCTTTCAGCCTTTTTGTTGAACAATATAATGATTTTTTTGTTATATATATATAATAATTTATTATATTTTTAAATAATAATAATATATAATTTATTACATTAAGTTCACACTAATTCCTAGATCCGTCCCTGACCTTAATACAACTCTGCTCAATCTTCGAGCAATTTGAATCGCACGCTATGGATTTTATTACGAGTATAAGCCCATTCAATACTCTTAAACAGGGAAACATCGATGCCAAATCGAAACAGTCGTCGATAAAAAATAGTATGAAAACCCTAAATCTGGCTCGATCTAGAACAAAGACGAAACAGAAAACTTGAGGGAGAGAAGAGAAGTACTCGGGAGGGCTGGAGATGGTTCAGCTCGGCGATGGCGACCTCGTGCCTTCGAATCTGCGATCGGGAAAAAAAATTTGCTCATCGACAAGTAGTAGGAAGCGGAGTGCTGTAGAAGAGACGAGAAAGTTAATCAAAAACACGAACCTTCTTGAGGAGCTCCAGCTTGGGCTCCTCTTCAGCGGCGGAGTTGTTCTTGGAAGGCGAAGATCTCGACGAAGAATCCGCCATTGATCTATCGAAGTAAAAGACAGAACGAGGGACGAAGGCTGGAGCTGTTACGGTAAAGAAAAATGCAATTAGGGTTTTAGGGTTTGTAATTCAGGAAAATTTCAATTTCACCCTTTCAAAGTTTGCGCTCTTTTTCAATGTACTCTCATAATATTAAAATAATCAAATAAAAGGCCTCAAATTTTATAGGAGCAACTAGATTGATAAAACTTAAAATTTTAATCCGAAATTGAGATTTAAATTGAAAATTTTAGTTTATCAATTTAATTTTCCTTTGTATAATAGATTAATCTTTCAATTTAGATTATTAGAATCTATTAAATGAATTAAACGATGTTAATAATGAATTCAAACACTTTAAATACTATTTTGATACTTCAATTTTAAATGGAGTTTGCTTAGTTTATTTTTGAGAAATCCTTAAAAAAAAAAGTTTTATCAATATATATATTTTCAATTATTTAAACTGATTAATCCTAGAAACAATTAAATTGATTATATAAAAAGTGTTCATTGACCATCAATGTTAATTCAAGCAGCGCAGATGAATCCTGACGAACGACCCAGCATCAAGAATGGTTCGAGCTTTGCGTGCATATGAAATGTTCCGGTGAGAATCGAACCCTCGTTGTATGAGGGCTCGTCTTATCTTTTACCCACAGAGGATCTCGATAGAAGCTTAGGGTTAAAATTATGAATGAATTAAATGTTTCAAGCAAAATTAATATTCAATTTATAAAATTTTATTTTTATTTATTTATTTATTTTTGATAATTCAGATATTTAATTTTTTGAATCGACTAATTCAAGAAGTGATCGAGCCGGTCTTATAGAAATTTTCCATCGATCACTAAAATAAATTAAAAAATACTCATAAAGACTTATCCAAACGATCAACGTTCTTAGGATCAAGGACGACCCTACCAAAGGGCAAAGAGGAGGGATTCCCTTAAATATTTAATATGAAATTACTATAATACCCTCCGTTATTCTGCAGCCTGCACCCGCAGCTGAATGCCCGAATCAAAAGGAATTATTTTTCTTCAGAAATGCTCTTTGTCGATAGTCTTCATCAATTAAATTTTTTTCTCTTCCAAATTTCAACGCACGCCTTGCTGTTATATTCCCTTGAGGACTGACAGGTTGAGATTTTATTCTATAACAAGTATATATATAAATTCGAATCCTAATTTTTTAATATGAAAATTTCTTGGTTGTTTTAGGATTTTGTTATATATTTGTTGATTGTAGTTATTCAGCTTTATTGTTTTTCTCTTCAATTGATTAAATTTTTTAAAATTATTTTGGTAGATATGTTTAAATATTTTAAAAGAAAAGGGGAAGAAGATGTAAGCTCAAAAGAAAGTTGAATTGTGGAATCAATAGGACTTTTGCAAAGTAAACTAAATTATAGAATTTGGCTAACTACTATAATTGATTGCATTAGATGGCTTTTGGCACAAGGTCATCCTTTTCGTTGGCATAATGAATCTCAAAATTCGATCAATCAAGGAAATTTTCTCGAGCTTCTAAAATGTCTCGTTGTGGCAAAAAGCGAAATGCTCGCCTCCAGCGCCCCCGTCAGTCCGTCCCAGGACCAACACGGAGGAGGTAAATCACGGGAGCTTCTAAAATGTCTCGTGCATCATAATGAGGAAGTGGGAAGAGTTGCATTTGATAATGCTCTTGAGAATAATAAGTTCATATGTCACAACATTCAAAAGGATATCGTTAGAGCTTGTGCATTCGAAACGACCAATGTGATATTGAAAGAGCTTGGTGATAATCCTTTCTCCATTTTACTCGATGAGTCTCGTGATGTGTTAGTGAAGGAGCAAGTTGTCATTGTTTTGAGATTCGTAGATAACAAAGGATGTGTGTTTGAACGTCTTTTGGGCTTTAAGCATGTCGGTAGTACAACTGCTCTAACACTTAAGTGTGCCCTTGTAGATTTATTATCGGCACATGGATTAAGCGTATCTAGGATACGCGGACAAGGATATGATGAGGCAAGTAATATGCAAGGGAAAATTAATGAACTAAAAGCTCTTATTTTAAAGGAAAATGAATGTGCATATTATGTTCATTGCTTTGCTCATCAACTCTAACTTACTCTTGTAACTGTGGCAAAGAATCATATTAACATTGCCTCACTTTTTCATTTGCTATGTAATATTGTTAATGTGGTTGGAGGCTCCTGTAAGTGCCATGATACTTTGCAAGAGAAATAGGCGGTTAAAATCATACAAGCCTTGGAAAATGAAGAAATCACCAAGGGTCGAGGTTTGAATCAAGAGAGCACACTCATTCGGCCAAGTGATACATGTTGAGGATCACATTGTAATACTCTGCTTAGTTTGATTCAAATGTTTGGCTCCGCAATTGACATGCTTGATGAGATTGTAGATGATGGATCACATTCGGATCAAAGAGCCGAAGCATTGTGCTTGGTAAAAAATATACAATCATTTGAGTTTGTGTTTAATTTACATTCGATGAAATTAATATTAGGAATATCAAATGATTTGTCTCTAGCACTGTAATGAAAAGACTAAGATATCGAACAAGTTATGTTATTAGTTGGTACATGTAAGAAAAGAATTCAAGGAATACGGAATGATGGATGAAGTTAATTATTTAAAGAAGTTTTCAATTTTTGTGAGAAGATTCATATTAACATTTCGAATATAGATGATTTATATATTGGTAAGAGAAGACCAAGGCAAAAAGTTGAAAAAATAATAAATTCACATCATTATCGTGCTGAATTATTTAATATAATTATTGATATGCAATTGCAAGAGTTGAATTTCAGATTCAATGAGGTAAATACAAAATTATTGCCTTGTGTGACATGCATAAATCCAACAAATTCATTTGCTGTTTTTGACAAATAACGATTGGTTAAATTGACTTAATTTTACCAAAAAGATATTTCATCTATTCAGTTTTTGTCACTTCTTGATCAACTTGAGAATTTTGTGATGGATATGCATGTGAATGTTGAAGCTTTTAGATTACAAAGGCTTGATGATATTTTTAGAAAGATGATTCAAACAAAAAAAAGATGTGATATATTCATTAATTTACAAGTTTGTGATTAAAATCAAATCGCAACCGCTACAGTAGAGAGAGCGTTTTTTACTATGAAGATTATTAATAATCGTCTTCGTAGTAATCGAATATGAGATAAATATTTGAATGATAATTTAATTATTTATATTGAAAATGATATATTTAGTAATTTATCGAATAAAATTATATTAATTATTTTTAAAATATGTCAAATCGTTGGTCAATTGTAAATTAAATTTAAAATTAAAAAATATTATTTATATTTTATTATTATATTTCAATTTTTGTTAGTTGATGATTTTTTATATATGTAAATTTTTTGATATAATTAGATGGTGAGAGTTGACAATCTCGAGGCAGGGACAGTGACAGTTGACAATCTCAAGGCACGACCAACTCCACGAAACACCTTAAGTTTTCAAGACTTGACACATGGTCAAGTGGGATCAATAAAACTTAAGAGTGGTTGACAAATATGTACAAGTTTATTGGTTAGAGATAATCCCCGCTCCAAATTATTTTGAAGAAAGAAAAAATAATAATAATAATACATAATAAAAAAATGAGGTACGTATCTATAAAGTCAAATGCGCCTAGTAGTTTAACACACAAACAAAAAAAACAAAAAGAAAATGAAAAGGACCTTCTTCCACCAGTTAATTAAGAAAAAGAAATATTTATCGAGCACTTTCTGTAATTGATGTTTCACGTGGCAGAGATGATTTTGTGGCAAAAAAGGTAAAACGTTGGTCCCAATTTTTTAGTCAATTCGTTTCAGGATCAACATGGAAGAGAACAAAAATGGTCAAGCGAATATGGGACGTTGTTGGAAAGTCAAAGCTATGCTACACGACATTAAATCCAATTATATATATATAAAATTAGATAACATTCAAACTGAAATAATTAATTTAATCTTATAAAAAAATTTAATTAATCATCAAAATAAATCAAAAAATTCTTATATATGAAAATATATATTGTTACGTCATAATCCCGAAACTAAATCCAATTATGAAAATAGGTGAACGAGTTAACATTAATAATCAGCATTCAAACGATTAGCCTACGACAGATAGATAATCGAAAACCGATATGAAACAATTTCGTGGTCTTTAATTTATCATCCTACTTTATATTCTGACTTTAAATTTAAATCTACGATCATTTAAAATACTAACAGATATCCCTACGCTTATTCTGAGTTTGAGTTTCGACATGCATAATTATTCTGTTCTTTTCTTTTCTAAAACACTCGTCGTCTTAATTAGTCTTTAAACGCATACCTGTCTTTAATTACTTTTTATCAACGATCAAGTGGAAGAAGCAATCAATATTAAAAAGAATTGAGAAAAGTCATTTTTCTTAAAAATTTTATTAAAGGAAATAGCAAGATGTTTTTTGCGCGGAAACTGACGAAGAATGAGTCACAGGTGAGCTGGAGAGTTGTTGATTAGATCGTCGTAGGGCAGAGTGATTCGGTCGGTTGTTGGAACTCTCGAATCAGATCGGGATGCGCCGTCGGTCTGCCGTCCTAGGTGTCCGATCGGGAATTTGCACAGGACACAGAGAGACAGAGGATTAGCAGAGAGCTCCAGGCGAAGG
>JBBUKS010000044.1:5565942-5584738 GCA_038050645.1 Hedychium gardnerianum
CTGGTACTTAATTGTTTCATTTCTCAGGCTCTCAATCAAACTAACAGAAAAATAAAATAAAAACTTCTAAGGAAAAAATCATAAGAAACAATTTTTATTTCAGATTATTTATTTCTGCACAAACATATTTAGCTCTTCACTTTGATGATCAAAGACAGAAAACAGCCAGTCTCAGTGTACGAGGCTACTGCAAATGCAAGGTAAAAAAATTACAATGTCTTGAACCATGGTCGGGTAAGTGACAAGCTGCTTTGTTAAATTTTTCCATGATCCCAGCAATCATTCCAACTAAAAAAATTTGCCCTAATCAGTAATTTCAATTGTTTCATGATAATTTCATGTTTTAGTTCCAATACTACCCAAAATACACAAGATCAACTTTACCGCATTCACTTTATTTTGATTAACCATTGCTATATAAATATCAAAATTTACTACATCAACAATCTTGATTAGACATGTAATACAACAGATATACAGATATCATAAACAAGCAGCAATCAATTATGAAGATTAGTAGAGATGCCAATAGATTATCAGTTATCAATAAAGCATCATTTAACAAAAGGAAAATGATGAGACTTCCTCTCACTCAAGATAAACAACTTACTTGTTGATACGGTCCATAGCTGATATGATTGTTGCTCGAAATGCAAGGGGCAAGCAAGAAATTGCATAAGGAGATCTATTACGCTCTAGAGTAGTTAAAGGATTCCACATTTCATCTGGAGAAATCTCCTTGGTAGTTGCCCTCATCCAGGTGCAGAGCCTCAAGATGTAAATCTTTGTAATGTCAAAGTAGAGGCCATGCGATGCTTTTACTGTAAAGGACAGGAGAATGTAATATTACCCATCTTTTAAGCTAACACAGTCATTTAAATAAAAAATAATTGAATACCTGCAGCTGGTGGGGCAGATTCTTTTCCTTCTAATGCCTGACATGTTTTAGCAATCTCCTTTATAGCATCACTCATGAAAGGCCGCAAAATGTTTGATTCATCAAAATCTCGGAATGTGCTTTGGACCTTCAATATAAATCCCAACATGAATCATCTTAAACATAGATCATATATTGAGCAGATTAAATTATAGCAAATCTGCCACCCACTAGCCAATTGGGCACCCCAGTGGGGACAAGCAGATTAAATGATATTAGGTCAGGTGCAGCATCAATAAATATCTTGGAACAGAAATCAAATTCGTTCACCAGCATTGTATCTTTGGTTCACATATGGAATCCCCTAAATACTCAAGCACAATTACAGTCCTATAACAAAACTCAAGAATATTAACTCTATTGCATCCTTAAATACTCAACTAGAATTCCAATGGTTGACATGAGAATTCAGCCAAAAGCCTCAATATCCCTAGGCTAAGTATATGTGGAATACCATATGTCAAATAGCATCCTGTACAGAAAATCTGGGGTGCAATATTCTTGCACGTGGAACACATCCAATTCACACTCTATAATGAGATCATGTTGTTCATGTTCCTAAATTTCCATTATATCACCAAACAATGGATACTCTTAGACTTCCTTTCCTAGAATACATGTCAAACAGTAAAAGCTTGTTTTCGTAGTAGTTCAATCACCACTATTCCTAATGTACATATCAAACAGTAAAAGTTTGTTTCCTATCTCTAGTTTTACTCATTCTTATGGTGCTGGTTAATCAAAATTCCAACACTAGTTCTAGTGTTGTATCAGACTAGACATTGTAAATCATAATCTAATGCTCTAAAAACAACATTAAGGTGTACATTTCATCCATGAAAAAAGTCAATTTATGGAAGAGGATAATACTCCATCCATATGCCAAGGAACAAAGCATGAGCATCACACAATCACTCTATTAGCCTTGGCCTGAGACTCAGAAAACTTCACACTTACAAAAGTCATTAAGGGGAGGAAGAGGCATCAACCTTAATCATTAATGAGAAGTTAGGGATGCAAATAAGGATGTGAAAGTCTTTAATCATACCTTTGCTTCAAATGCAGCTATAGTGCAATGAATCATTACTGTAACCTCCTCAAGAGCATGAGTTGAATACTTAATATCACCAGCTTTCTCATCATTCTTACTAGAGGGAGGTTTAGAGGTTGTATCTGTATCAAGAACCCCGCCGCCAGTGGTCACCTGGAAAAGTAACAATAGCTCTAAATCATCCATGAAACAAAGTATTTCTTGAAATTAGATAAGCTTCATGCTGTCTAAAATTCAATAAAATGTCTTCTCATATATTGTTCTAACATAGATTGCCTCATCGATTATGGCATAAGGATTAACGAGTTCAGAGAGTTTTGCATTTTTGTTGTGTGAAATTATCAGCAGCAGCAGCCATGGTTGTCCCATCTATTTGGAATCAGCAGCTTTTGTGCAAGAGGCAGACTTTTTCTTCTTTTATTATTATTTCTTTTTAAAAAAAAAGAGTGCTTTAGAAGTAAAAGAAGACTTTTGGAAAGAAAAATCTCAGATACTCAACAAAATGTACTCAGAAAAGGGTTAAAAAGTAAGCATCTTATCATCTGATTCTTGAAACACATTGAAGGATATATGAATAGCAGCCACAGAAATACCTTAGCTTGCAAGGGAGGAATAACCTTGCATTTCATATTTCAAAGGTTAAAACACTACTAGGCATTCAAGGCACAAAAATATGATTTTACATAATTTACAATGAATGATATAGTAAAATACCTTAGCAAATTTTCCACTGAAAACAGATATGGATAATCTCCAAAATGGTGGTATATGATGGATTAGAACAGTGTTTAACATATGGATGTATCTTCCTCTCAAAGTATCCATTTCTTCCCCAAGTAGATGTGACTCTAGTTCAGAAGAGTCATCCAAGGACACCTCTGAGTCTAGCTACAAAAAATAAATCATGCCAGTAAAATAAGTCAAAATCTAACTCACAACTAAAGAGAAAAACAGATAAATAGAGTGTGCACGTTCTAAAATTGAGTTTGAGATGATACAAAGATTATGTGCTCACATCAGAGAACAAAGAATTTTTGGATTATGGCCATCCTATTATCAATCAAAATTGTCAAACAACCATTAATTGGGATTATAAGTAGAAAACAATTATACATTTAGGAAGTTAACAAACATGCCATCCAAGTATTTATTTTTCTAGCACCCATCCTAAAAGGTGAAAAATATCCTTCTGATTTGGGGATGCTAATCCTATGCATACCAATTTACTCGAGTCTTCTTGAAGTTGTCTCCATCTTGCATCAGACTTGAATCTCTCTCGAATCTTCTTATGCAAGATTTCCATTTGAGCCTCATGATTTGAAGTGCACTTTTCAAGCAAATTTTTAATCCTCCGATTCTAGAAAAATGGGGGGGAAATCACAATCACAAGCCTTATCATAATTTAAACCAACAATTAACAAAGAAAGAGAATGGTGCTGAATCATTTTCAAGTTAGTGTCCTTGCATAAGAGACACAGACCTGAATGCTAAGATATCGCCAGACAGGATCTGAACTGGGCTCCAACTCCAAAAGCAGCCTAACAATGTTCTCAAGCTAGAAGAATCACATGAAGTAACCAAAGGTAAGATGTAACGGAAAACAGTTAATTAAAATAGCAAAGGTACTAAATACATGTAACCAGACGTTTCATTCTCAAATATTAGAATCACAGTGCTGAATGGCAGACAAAGTGGAACATAATTGCATGTGTGTGTGTGTGTGTGTGTGTAACATTAGCAGCCTCTTTTTCTAACAACTAAAATAGTGTCATATGCTAGCAAGCTCTTGCACAGAGATCAAAAGAGAAAACAGTAAAAAAAATAATTGTATAAGACAGTTCATAAGATAATACTACAACTAAGTTTAGGAGGAAGACAAGATGGGAACACACATGTAAGAAATGTATTTGCTTCAATTTGAGTTACTTTGCTTCCACATTAGGAACCATGATTAGATTATTTATTTTCAAAAGCAACATTATATTACTCCACAACCATTAAATCTATACAAGACACAATACAACAGATGGGAACTGAATTTGCTTTTTCCTCCTAAAAATTTATTTCACGTCTTCTAAAAGTAAAAGGGTGGAAGGAGCAAACTTACATCAGCTAAGTCAAGCTCTGGATCTTCCATTGATTTGTAAAGCATCATTCTAAATTCTTGCATTACCTTTTCTACTTCCTCAAGTACACGTTTCAGTATACCAACCTACAAATGAGGCCACAAACCAATTGTGAACTACAAAGTGACAATTTCACTATCCATTTCAGTTAAGAATGATGAACTGTGTTCCTAGAGAACAATGTGGTGAAAGCTATAAGATTTCCCACATATGCCCATAAAGCTTACAATTCTAAAATTCCAAACATGGAGGACAACATCTACCTTCTCATTAATAAGAAGTTGATCTGCCTTTTCATTATATCAACATATAAATAATAAGAAATCATTTTACAAGATATTTGAAATGTTAGCAATGAGTAGGTTAGTATTTCTGAGGCACCTCAAGAAGAAACAACTCAACATGAGTGGAGGTTTGTGCCTGAGACTATTGTCAACCATGAAATAGTACAGAGTTTCCAAGCATAAGTGAAGGAATCCTATCAACAGTAGTTTTACCGTTTTCAATAAAGCACCAGAACAAATCCATAAACTTTTATAGCCCTTGGAAAAGAATGAGATATGCAAGAGAATGTTAAAGCCTTTTTGTAACATAAGTTCTTTCAGTATAATTAATGTTGCCTAAAGAATCATCAGACACAGTAAACCTATTACAAGTGCTTCTATATGCCACTGCTTATGAATCACACCACCTAAATTGCCTGTATATATAGCTAAATGAAAATCGTTACTCCAGTAATCTCCAAAGTAGAACATAATGGCAATAGAGATGAGAATGAATTATGGTATTCCTCGTGGAAAGATCAGAGTATATTCAACCATGTAAGATGATGTAATTTTTCCAGTTATGAAGAAGGCAGATGCCCAACAAAATGAAGATCCATTCCTCGAGTTAGTTACTAAATCCAAATGGGTATGAGATACTAATGAGAAACGTACCAAACATCTCCTGAAGATGTGTGGTTCATTTAGAAAGCCATTTCAAGAAATCTAAGAAAGAAAATAACAACATACATGAGAAGGAAGGACGATTGACTTCGCTTTCCTATACTCTCTAACTGCTAAATCATATTCGCCCTTGGCAATGCTCCCACGAATTGAACTTGGCAGATTAAAAAGAGTCCGAAACCTCTGAAGCATTCCTTGAACTGATCTAATTTTCTCTGCTTGCACCTATTTATAATCACATAAGTAAGGAGTCCTTCTCAAAGCAGGAAAAAAAAAATACAAACCTTTCCATTCCTGAATCTCAGTTATTTACCTGCCTCTCAAATAAAGGTTGAAATGCACGGTTTGCAACTTGACTGATATTTTGGGTGGATTCATACAATCGAGCAGTACCTGCACCTTCTGGATCCTCCTCTATCTGCCTTAACTTAGACTGGATATCTGCTTGGCACAGTAACTTCTTAAGATAATCTTAACTATCCAATGATAAGAAAGAACTTTTTCTTATGAAAAATTTATGCATGAGAAACTAACTGCATCAAAATTGTGATGAATGAATGGTATTGTAAAATACCATCAATTGTAGTCTTGCAAGAGATAAAGCAATCAAAGTTTTCTTTCACCAATTGTTTCTTTTCTTGAGTTCTGCCTTTGAGATCAGCTTTTAATGTAAGGGCCCCAGCTTCTAAATCAGCTGCACTTGTATCTTGGTGAACCCGTGACAAAAAGATCTTGGGGTCAAAGTCCGGAGAAGAGTACGTTACTTTATCTGCAAAAAGAAAAAACTAAAGGAATCATGTCAAATTATAGTAATCAAGTGTGCAAAATCAAATTATCAACTACCACTAGTGATTCAATTAGGCTCATAGTTGTCAGAACTAGAATCATGATAATCCACATTCCTATCATCCGCATGAAATGTTTTGGATATACAAGATTGATATGATATATAAGAACCAAAAATATTAAAGAATTATGACTTACAACAATTTGATATGAATTCATGTTATATGATTCTAAGGAAAAGAAAAAGAAAATTCATCAGAAATTAAGCCCAACCCAAACCATTGGAAATAAAAATCAATCCGTCATTAAGAACAGAGATGGTAAAAGATGAATATTTGATTCCAAGACAAAAGTGAGAATGTAAAGAAGAGAGTTAGAGTCAATGATCGCATAGGAGAACCACAAGGAGACTTGGAGGCAACAACAAGAGTGGAGTCAATAATGCTCCACGGTAACTGAAAAGGCAATCAAAGACAAATAATTATTGTCACGTTGAGACTCATAGAACCATAGTAAGTTGTGAGAAAGAAGTGCATGGTGTCTTGCGACATCAAAGTCAGCTTCAGAAGAAGTTGGTGGAAAAATATCTAGTTGTTCATTTCATTTAGAGAAATTGTAAGGTATTATCGATGTGAAACATGAATTTACATTTTTTCCCACGAGTAATGATTAGCATTCTCCAATAAGCATATTAGAGTATCAAATAGAAAATTGCATTGTTTTGTGCTTAGTATTGAAGAATTGTCCCAAGTAAGAATTTTTGAAACTTATTTCATGGTTTTTAACTAAACCATACATTTCATAAAGGCCAAACTCCTAGTTGCTAACTTCAATAAAGCGATAACTGAGGGTCCAAATAATTTATTAAATGACTGAATAAATCTCAAAACAGAACTCAAAGAATACAGATGTTGCCCAGTGCAGTACATCTGACAAGAAATATTCCTCAAGAATAAGCAAACTTTTGGAGCATGATCATAAAAAAAATGATCAAAGGAAGATACACCATCAATCTTATTGTCATAGCTACATTTGAGTCACAGAAAGAAGCAAACAGTATAGAAGGAGCAATGGGCTGAAAGTGGATAAACCCCTTGTTTAGCACAATCCCATGACATGAATGGTTAACCAATCTGCGATTTACCCTCTTCTCTCTTTATATCCTCCTGCCAAAGATCCAATCAATTTTTAGATCAGCTCACCAGGGCAGTCCTAGCATTGTTACTTGGTTTCAATTTGATTGAATGGCTACTAATCCCCTTTATAAAGCTTAAGCGGTTAGGAAAAATTCAATTATATACTTAATATTCTTAAAACAGCCCCTTGTATGTAGAAAAATATAGTGGACTAGCCCCACCCTAGTCTATCATTTGGAGTAACTAAACTAATGAACATTAGCATTTTTATTCTTGACACTTTCATGGGTGGACCCCAAAGCATGTAAACTACATGATATAATTTTTTAAGTATTTCTAGTAAGGTTTTCTGTTTGATTAAGTGATTGCTAATCCCAAAATCTTAAATTGTTAGTCAAGACCCAATTTATAACTTTGTCGAATGGCTCGTGGCATTCAAGTTATAGGAGGAAGAGTATCATAATGTTGGATGTGTTGTAGCCATCTCCAACAGAACTAGTAACTGAACCAGGAGACAGAGATGTGGATTTATCATCATTGCTTCAACTGGTGCGAAGGAGGTTGATTATCAGCCCTGTTGAAATTACAGTCACCAAGGATGCACCAAGTACAGATGTGAAAGTGAGGAAGAATTAATATTTTGGTAATGGTGAGGATCTTGACTCTTTAGATTGATTTTATAGGAAAAATTACCTGACAAAACCTTGTATAGAGTCAGAGAAGATTTGCAAAAATGGAAGATGCATTATACTTCATGGAGAAGATGTTATATATTTATTTAGATAAATGTACCTTCAATACTTCCTGAACATGGCAGGTTCGCAATGCCTTCCAACTGCAAAAGCATGACTCACAAAAAATGTGGAAAACTAAAAGGATCGTTGCCTCCATTTGTTTACTATTTAATGATTTGAGGTGGAGGAAAACTGTTAATGAAGTGGTATGCAAAGATTCAAGCCAGTGGGTCAATAATAGCTACTTATACACAAATTTTGTTCAAGTATTAGGAAAAAAAACACAATAAATCAACGAGTACTATATAAAAAGTTGTCAAATTATTCATATAAACATTTCCTTCACTGCTGACAGAACTTAGCAAATTGCACCTCAATCCTACTGTAAAAGTAAAATCCTTGAAAAATGGGAAAGGCTAAGAGAACTATTGCCTTTATAACAAACTTGAATTTTCTATATCTTGGTCCATAAAAGATTGGATCTTCAGAAATAAATTAGATAATTTTTCAGTTAAAGATACCTAACTAAGTGTGAAGTTATTACATGGAGCAATCAAATGGAACCTAAGTAGTGATTAAGTAATGATGATGGATTCTTAAAATATTAACGGCTGAAGAAGTAACTATTCTCTTTGAAAAAAAACAAGAATTATAAAAGCACAAGAAAGAAAAGAACTTTGTTAAGAGGCATCACAAAGCATTACAAGATATTTAAAAGAAACACACAACAAACTAAGCAGAATTACAGTTATTCAAAAGGTTCAAAATAAGGCCATATGTAGATCATCTCTTTTTATAAGATTACTCAAAACAAGGGCATACCTCGTATACTAGGATCCAGGGATTCAGACCTTTCTCTTGAAAGTGGAGAGCTTACTGAAGCATCAGTAATGAGCTTCAATGACTTATTGTCAATTACCCTGATAGAACCGAATATTAAACTGGTAAGGCAAAGAAGAAATATACTGGTAACACAAAAGCCCAGTGGAAACACTGTACAAAAGCAAAAATAATAGTGTTGTAATTAGAATTATTCTGCTTGTTTTTGTGTGGATTCGCTAGTGTGTGTATATTGCCCTCGTGTCTATACAACATTAGGGCCACAAACCTATCACATAAAAAACAATTGGGGTTCCTCTATGATTTGTTGTCAATTACCCTAATAGAACAGAATATTAAGATATTGAGGCAAAGAAGAAAAAAATACAGTGATACGAAAGCCCAATGGGCAAAACTATAGAAAATCAAGAACAACAGTGATGTAGCTTTTGAGTGGATTCTTTAGAGTGTGTATATTAAGGTTTGAGATCTCAAGGTGTACTAGTTTTGGTCTTGAATTAGAACGATATTGTTTTGATATCGTGCCAACATTCCAATATATGGTGTGGGTGGTAAATTGGAGGTGGAAAGAGGAAAGAGATGAAGAAGAAAAGGAAAATACAGCTATATATAGTTAAGTTCAATATTTGCTTTCCATTTGAAATGCTACATTTTTATATTATGTTATATGGAGATAAATTACAAAATAATAACGACAATATCTCAATTTTAGCATGCCAAGAGGTATTAAGTGTCGAAATAAAAAGATACTTGTTGACATGATTGACACAACGGCACAAGAGACATTATCTCAATGCCAAGGAATATTAAGTTTCAATAATTTATCGAAATAATTCTTTTCAACCTTTTCATCAAAAATGTTACAAGATTCCAACCATGGTATATATCATGGATTAAAATCTCATTTTGCACCACGTAACTTTTTGTTTTGACCAGCCAAGACAATCGGAATATATATGATGCAACCAAAGTCTTCCTCGGAGGTCGATGAAATGTCCACGAAGTCAACAGAACTTATGTGAGGTGAGGTGAGATGGTCAATCAAGGTGAGGTGTTTGGAACGAAAGTCGATGACAATGAGAGGTGTTTCAAGATCAGAGCATCACATATAATGCAATAAAACTTTAGCACAGGTCACAAGGTATTTCAAGAGATCGAGAGGTGTTTCAGAGGTATGCAAAGGTTCAAATAAGGTTGCAAGGTGTTTCATAGGTCGGCAAAGCTTCCATGGAAGTCTTGAGATATTTTGGAACATCACAAGCGAGGTGAACCACCTATTGAAGGTGCTTCATCTATCTGCAAGTCGACATTGACACATGGTTTGTCTATGGAGCAAAGCTTCTACATTCGACACCACAAATCTTCAATTTCCCCTTTCTCCTCAATTCTTTCCCCTTTTCCATTTCTAACATTCAGCACATCCACCAACATCAGCACCTAGCATGCCCAAAACACGTCTCGCCTGCTCAAGTTGATATTTTAAACTTTGTTGTATATTACAATATTATGGTCACAAGCCTACCGGATAACAAATAGTTGGGTTCCAAATTTTGAAATGTATTATGGATAACACAATCTTGAACATTCCCAACATTAAAAAAGAATAACTAGGAGTTAAAGTTCACGAGATTAGAATACATAACACTTTGCCAAAGATTCTAAGAGTGAGTTGGCACAAAGAAACACCCAAGCATGAAAGTATGATCTAAGACAATGATCTAGTCATTATTTTTAACTATTTGGTATCCAATATACAACTCCAGACCATGACTCCTCACTTCTATACTTTTGAAAATATCCAGTACTTGATGTTGATCTTTGATATAATTTTTGTGCAGTAGGAATGAGTCCTTAATTCTAACCAATCTGACTCTTCGCCTCCCTCTCTATCTTATATCTGCATGGAAATCCTTAATATTTTAAAATTGAACAACTTATTGCTACTAGGAATGGTTTGACAATAATATATATATATATATATATAATAATAATAAAAGTGAGGCACTAACATAAGAGTTTTAAAAAATGCAGCAGCATAAACTCCAAGTAATATGATGAATATAAAAGTTAAGCGTGTAAAACAATGTAGTTACCCAAGCCCAAGTGGATCCAAAACTTCCACACCCCGAGGTAAAGATTGCAAGTGTGTGAGCCCCTTGCGAGCAATTGCATTTGTTTTTTGCTCTTGTGCACTTGGTGCAGCCCTTGTTTCACGCATCTCTCGAACTCTACGAGAAAGCTAAAGAAAAAGAAACTGGTTGTTGGTTTACTTTTATCTCAGTTAAACATTTGATTTTCAGAGAAACAAGACACCATGCTGAATGTATACAGAAGCATATTAAACTAATTGCCGACATAACAATTTCAATTATATTGCAGAATAGAAGCATTAAACATTAAAGATGAGAAATAAGTGATCAGATTTGAGAAAAGAACCAGTTAGAATCACAAAAGTAATTTCAATGATAAGTGTATATGGGCACTTTATCAACCCAGACCATTGTAACTTGATTCCATGTCTCTTACATACTTGGAGCATATGAATTTTCTGGGGAGTTGCAGGATATTCAAGAAATCATGGCATACGTAACCAAATATTATGATCATACCAGCCAACCCAAAACATGCCAAGTCAGTCACAATAACTATATAAAACAAAATCAAATAGGCATATACCAGACCCATACATAATTCATCTTTCAAAGTTATAGCTATTTACTCCATTACAACTAATACTAGAATTTAAAATTCTCTCTTTTCACAGGATCAGTCTAGTAACCAATGCCCTTCTGATGTATTCAGAGTTCATTTTTTAAACATATAAAAGGCTAAATTTAGTGCATTAACATGAGCTCAACCTTCTCAACAAAAAGAAACTAATCTTGCGTAACAAATATTTGCATTCTTATGATGCCTTGATAAATTAGCATGCACAGTGCCAACACCAAAAGTATATCACATGCCAAAACTTTGTATAAAGCGTAGCAAACTTCCAATTGATTCCATATTTTCAGACATAGGCACAGTTTGTTTGTTTCTTTTAACAAAAAACAAACATTTTGAATGCCCATCTTGAAGGTTTTGATAGTTGAAATAACATTTTTATTAATTTGATTTTCAATCCGACTATAACATTTGTAGGATCCTAAAAGCTTGAAAGTTTGGTATATTTATATAAGACTAAAGTCTAATTGATAAACTTCAAACCAAAACTTGAATATCCTCCAAACACAAATCACGTTTTTTGGAAGAAAAATAATAATAAGTTACAGCATATTTTAAGGTTATATCGATCGGAAATATCTTCAGGGACCATGTCACCGATATATCCAGCAAGTCAATGCCACACAATCATGTGAAGCAGACAAAATTGGTTAGACTAAAGAAAAACCTACGGATACTAAAAAGAATTGCAGATACAGGTTGCGTTTTAAATTTAAGCAAAACGAGCTCTAAAATAACTAGAAGCTTTATTAAACGAGCATTACTGCAAAATCAAATGGTCAAATCAAAATGTTTTAAATATTTATAAATAAAAACTCGCAAGAGGTGAACATAAATATTATCTCAATTTTACCCATTCAGTTTCACGACTTAAGAATTTTGAGAACAACTGTTAAGGGGGAAAAGGACTATCATCCCATCAAGAATACCTCAGCCTCATCTACCCTTTTCCAGCTTCTGGGCTCATCGTCGTCCTGCCCGGTATCGCCGTCATCCCTGGGCGCTCGGCGATCGTTGCCACCACGCCCCTTCTGCGGTGGAACACGGTCTTTAGACGAGTCCTCATCTCCAGAGGAGATGCTCAGCATCTCGACCTCCGACCCGTCGTCGTCGTCCCCTCCACGACTGGGATTCCGCCTCTGCTGCTGCTGTTGCGGCGGGGGCTGCTTGCCTCGGGGATTGGAATTCGAGTTAGGGTTCCCCTGGGGCTGACTCTGATCCATGAAAGGCGGTGGAGGCGGAGGCCGGATGAGGTTGACGACGGGCTTAGAATTCTTGGCCGACGGCCTCTTGTAGTTGACATCCCTCTCCGCCTGCTCCTTGAGCGCCATCTGGAGGAGCTCGTCCTCGTCGAGATCGCTGTCGCTCGCCATTCGTTATCTTCTTCAACTCGCTTCAATTCTCCTCCTGTCCTGCTTCCTTCGTATTCAGATCTGGTTATGGATTTGGAATGAGAGGAAGAAGAAAGGAAGAACGAGGAGGTCGGAGACTCCGCCCTTTTGTCGCTCGCACTTTGCTCCGCGGTCAGCAAAGCGTCTGCAGACGAGCCTATGATGGAGCGGTCTTCACCCACCGTGTGATAGAGGTGAGTGCGGTGTCGATTAGCTTAATTCCACCTGACGTTGTTCTGATCTACCATCAGTCAATGTATGATGCATAGTCTATTAGTAAAATTACCATGAATACTTGAGTATTTTCGGATTGTTTTTTCAGACCAGTCGATCAATTCGCTGGGTGGATTTGATCAGAGTCAAGTCGGTCAATTAGTTGACTTGATTCGATCAATCAATTTAATTTCCTGAATCGATTGATTCGATCAGCTACGGTAAATCGAGATAGGGAGTGACATAAATCATGGGAAAATAGTTAGAAACATCGGCCATTTACCAAAATGCGCCCTGATATTTCATATTATCAAAAAACATCCTAAAAGTTTACATTACCAAAAGGCGTATTTTTTCCTTATTTTATTTTGATTTTTTTTTTCATGTAATATTTTTTTTAATTAAATAAATTTTTTTCTCTCTCCTAAATAAATATTGACTGAATTTAAACTTCGTATTCCAAAATCAATTCAATACCAATATAATATTAGTTTTGGAATACTAACATCATTATTAGTGCTAATTTTTAAGATGTTAAATTATGATATTTATTTTTAAAAAATAATAAAGAAGGACATTTGAATTCTAGAATACTAAAAAAAAATTATAAGAATTAGAATTAGTTCAATCAGAACTTTCTAGGTTTATTAATAAATTTTGATCAAAATTCATATTATGGACCTAAAAAGTTCCGATTAAATTAATTCTAATTCTCGTAGATTTTTTTAATTTTCTAAAATTTAAATATATCCTTCTTTTAAAAAAAAAATATTATAATTTAATATTTCGAAAATCAACATTAATAATGATGTTAGTCTTTCAAAATCAATACTAATAATGGTATTGATTTTTTAAGATTAATATTATTACGATGTTGATCTTTTAAAATTAACATTAATATAATGTTGGTTTTGAAAGATTTGTATGGATGATTCAAACTCTGGTTAATATTTATTTAGGAGAGAATTTTTTTAAATTTAATAAAAAAA
Organism: Hedychium gardnerianum; assembly: GCA_038050645.1. Taxonomy (NCBI): domain Eukaryota; kingdom Viridiplantae; phylum Streptophyta; class Magnoliopsida; order Zingiberales; family Zingiberaceae; genus Hedychium; species Hedychium gardnerianum. Next base: position 5,579,817 of record JBBUKS010000044.1, read on the forward strand.
ATGATACATCTAAATAAAAGACAAGAAAAAATGATAAAATAGAAAAAAGATATATCTTTTAAGAAATACGATTGTCTTCTGAATAATATGAAATATGCAATTGCCAAAGGCGATAAATAAGAGGTGGGACACTAACATTATAGAGCGTGCAGAGAAGGTGAAACAGAAATGATAGAGGCAGTTAGAGGTGGATATATTCATAATCTGAAAATAGATAAATGAAATTGAAAAAAAGTTAATTTATTTTTATAATATAAATATTCAACTGTTTTAAATTGATTGATTTTAAAATTAATCAATTTAATTATGATAAATATTTTTTATCGACCATTATATTAAAAAGTACTCAAAAAAATAAAATAAAAATAATCTAAATGATAGACTTTTTTAAATTTATTATCTCACATGAGAAAATTAATTAATTTTAAAAATGATCAATCCAATCTTATATTAGGTTTATTGTCTCACTTAATAAGATTGATTAATTTTAAAAATAATCGATTTAATTTTATATATTTTTTTATTAATTATTAAAATAAATTAAAAATATGAATAAAGATTCATTCAAATGATTAATTTTTAAAATTTAAAATCTATTTTAAATATGTGATTAACTATTTAGAAGACCTACTGCTCTATCATACTGTAGTTAAATTTAAATTTTAAATATTTAATTAATTATTTAGAAGCTACACCGTGATTCTTTAAAACAGTTAAAACAGAACTACTTATTATTATTATTTGGTTGTTACTAAAAAGCCTATTCAAGCTCCTATCGGGCTCATTCACATAGCTTAACCTTGAAGGCGGATCTTAACTTTATCTCATCAGATGAATTAACCATGTTGAGGATTCAAGATGAAATGATAAATAAAAAATAAAAAATTCGGAGTGATATTTTCAGATTTTGAGACTGGAAAAATATCTCTTTAAAAAGAGAGAGAGAGAGAGCCAAATATAATTGGTGATGATACTATCAAATGTCATTCTTCTGCCTGCCACACTAACAAACCAAATATCATTCAGGCATATTAGGAAACTTTCTTAGAAAGCATTATTCGTTCTTTTTCCTAGCACAAGACAATCTCCTAACGTCGAGCCCATCACACCAATAGCTAACAGCGAGAAAAGCATGCAAAAGGACTAGCAACAGAGGGCATTATTTCTTATGCAAGAAACACAAACAATTGGCCTCGCCTATCTCCTCAGCAAGACAAGGAGGTGAGATTTTCCCTTCCTGATACCAGTGAGAACGTTTCTCAAGTAGTTCGCGCAAGAAATAGTCGAGCTTCTCAATGGTGACATTCGGCATTACCACGACATGTGCAATGTTTCCCTCACAAGCAAGTTGCCACTGCCTAACAAAGTCCTCGTCTTTTGGCCTCTCAAACACAACGGTGCAACTAAGCTCATTGAGCATCGAACCAATCCCTGCCTCTTTCAGACGGTTTTTCAGATAATGAGCATTCCTTAAGCATTTCTGAACTTCCTTCTGGAAACCTTGATAACCTTTCCTGTTGAGGGTGTACCAGAGGAAGATTGGGGCATGGCCATTTCTACTTCCCATGATGGTGGCATCCCTGGAAGCAAGATACTCGACATTACTGGAGAGGGCGTTGATGTGCGCCAATCTCGTAATTTGAACTCCACAAGGCACCGGGCATCCCACGAACTTGTGACCTGACACACTCACACTTCCGATAGGCTTCTTGAACGTCACTTTTGGTGCCTGCCCAAAGTCCCATTGCTACTTTAGTTCAGACAGAAAAGTCAATTATATATTCAAGAATTCTGTAACATATTAGACGAACAAATTTTTAATTGAATAATAAACCTTTTCAGAGAAGCACTAGCATGCTTGTGATTTAATTCTTGTTTATAGTGGAAACTGGAAGTAGAATTCGAAATAAGAGTAGCACATACACGTTTGACAAATGGCATCATGAGCCCAAAGAGAGCACCATCACAATGGATGTAGAACCGATCTTTAAATCCATTTTCTTCAAGAGTTTGTATGACCAGATCGAGATCATCAACAGCCCCCTTGACAGTGGTTCCTATGTAAGATAATAATAAGTAATTCACTTCTGTTAAGTAAAAAAAAACAAGAAATATAGAAATAAGAAGATTTACCAATGTTGATGTTAATAATGGCTGGCTTCTCCTTGTTCTGAACTAACTTAGCTTTAAAATCTGTGCAATCGATTTCACCAGACACCAGAGTGGCAACCTTCACACACTCCATTCTATACATCCTTGCAGCTTTGAAAACCGAGTAATGAGATTCTTTTGAGGCATACAAAATACCATTGGGAAATACTTCCCTCCTGGCAAACACAATACAAGCAATTTCAAGTAAAATTACTCTTGAAAAGGCATCCAGATTTTGAACCCATGTTCTGAAAAACTTTCATTAGCTAGCAAAGTTTTCTTAAAGCATTTAAAGAAAAGGTACTAACCCGACAAGGATACCATGCAAATTTCCTTCAGTGCCGCAGTTTGTAATATAACCCCAGTATTCATTCTTTTCCAATTCCCACAACCGAGCAAACCAGTCCAACACTCCAACTTCAAATTGCCTAGAATGCACACCGTAGTTGCTCTCAATGAATGGGTCGCCTAGGTTGTTGATGGAAAAGTGTTGCAGATGGATAAGAGCACCATAATCAAAGTCCAAATTGTACGGATAACCTGTAAAAGAACATAAGTGAAAATGACATAAAAAGCTGAACAATGTGGATGTCGATCAATAGTAGTATAATAGACAAACTACAATTAGAGCAAGATAAGAATCAAACAAAAACAAATAAGCATTGAAGAGCACTATCAAACCAAAATATAGTAAGATCACTTTATAATTGAGCACAATAGATGCTATGGTGAGAAATATATATAGCAATTTACAGACTTCAAGCATGAGCTCACAAAGAAAACATCACAATAGCTGCTATCATATAAAATGTCTTTTTTATTAGAACACTTCTGTGAGAGAATGTATACTTGCAAAAATTGAAAAAATAAATAATGATGCAATAAAACTTGAATAGTGATATAAGTTGTCTCTATTTTTTAGAAGAAAAAAAAGTGTAGGTTCTTCCAGCAACAGATCATACACATTGTTGGGTTTGTTTGAGTGGTTGAGCAACCTAACGAGATGCGACGAGATTATTTTTTCAATTGAACCCTAGGGTGTGAAGGGTGGAGCCAATCTCTCATTAAAAAAGGTGTCGAGCATAAGGCTGTAAATGAACCGAACGTTCGTGAACAAACTTGGTGTTCGGCTTGGTAAGAACTTATTTATGTTCGTTCAATACACATAAGATCAATTAAATGAACAAGCTCAAACTGCTCGTTAAACTAACAAACAAGCTTGAACACATGTGTTCAGCTCGTTAATGTTCATGAATAACGTTCGGAACAACGGTCGTGAACCGCAGTCGTGAACAACGTTCATGAACAACAATCATGTTCATCAATAAAACTCTTATCAACATGCTAAATAAACAAAGAAAGTTTCAGAACGACGGTCGTGAACGACGTTCGTGAACGACGTTTGTGAACGACATTCGTCAATAAAACTCTTATCAACATGCTAAATAAACAAAGAACGTTTCAAAATGAATAATTTTTTTTTATATTATCAAACTCAATAATCAATCAAATAAGTTTAAAATGTAAAAGTTTCAAATAATCAAACAAGATTGAATTGAGAGTTTGATAACATCTAAACGAACCAAGCTCAAGCTCATAAAAAAGAAACCAAGCCAAGCTTGAATAATCATTTCAAAAGTTTGGTTCATTTTAGGCTCCGTTCGGCTCGGTTATCTTATCAAACAAGCTTGAACACCACAAAGTTGGGCTCGGCTCGACTTGTTTACGGCCTTAGTCGAGCACCAACATGGAGATGGTGGAATAGCAAACGAATGTCGGCCTACCATCCAGAATAACCCCAAATATTTTGTGGCTCATGTGCGGTGCATATGGTAGGGTCATCATGTCTTTGCACATGACTTTACCGAAGCACAAAGTAAGCCCACTGCCCACCTTTTACAAAAGGTATAATTTTGCAAAAAGATTTGCATTTAAATCTCCATTAAGCCCACTGCCCACCTTTTATTAAGATCCCCCATGAGCTCTAAGTGCTATGTTTTTCTTCCTCTTCCTTCTCTTCTCTGTGTTTTGAAAGCATGTGGGAAAAACAAATATTGTTCTTAAAAAATTATAACACATGAACATCTACTTTTATTGGAGTTGAGATCCTACCGTGATTTCTCAGTAGTGTCAATGCCAGCAAATGTAGCATCATAGCCAATGTAGCATCATAGTTGGTTAATTGTTTAAATTAGATGTTGAAAAAATTTGAATGAAAACACGACTTGTGGGTTTTTAGTCCCACAGTGAAAGAGAGGCTTTACGGCTGATGTAGAGCAAAGGGGGTGAGAATCTAGGGCCCGAATTCCACCAACCCAAGGGTTCTTTTGTGAACCCAATTGCTCGTAATGGATCGGTCGGGGCACGATGTGTCCACGTGAATCAGCCAGTGTTTGTCACTCGGATACTCAAGCACACGTGGCGTTGCCACATGCAAGCCATTCGCGTTGGCTTGTTGCGCAAGTAATCGGAAACTTGTTGCGCAAGTATTCGCGGAAACTTATTGCGCAAGTATTCGCGGAAACGTGTTGCGCAAGTAAGCGAAAACTTGTTGCGCAAGTATTCGCGGAAACTTGTTGCGCAAGTAATCGAAAACTTGTTGCGCAAGTAATCAGAAACTTGTTGCGCAAGTAATCAGAAACTTGTTGCGCAAGTAATCGGAAAAAAAAACTTGTTGCGCAAGTATTCGCGGAAACTTAATGCGCAGGTATTCGCGGAAACTTGTTGCGCAAGGAATCGGTAAAAGACTTGACTTGTCAAGCAAGAAAGGA
>JBBUKS010000044.1:5584838-5624949 GCA_038050645.1 Hedychium gardnerianum
TAGAGGAAAATTTGAGTATTGACATAGAGGTGTGTTTATCTTCTAGGATGTTTATTCATGGTGGTGATTCATTTGCTTTTGTAATGAAAAGTCGCGCACCCTTTAAATTGCCAAATACTGAATACACTACTATCACCAACCTAGAAAATTGAAGGTTAGAGCAAGTTCCACCCATTCCTCCATCTAGTAAGCCACATTTGCCCCTTCTGAAATGCTCCATGCACCAGTGGTCCACCCTGATAGAGAGAGGTCACTTATAGAGAGAGAAGAACCATCGATATTCAGGGATGAGCCATCCACTTTAAACATAGAACCCGACTAACCCTTCTTTCTCTCATTATGAGTACCCTGCAGGCCCCTCTATGTATGACTTTTCTAATTTCTATTCTAGCCTTGGTAATATCCATGCAGAACAAGTTTCTATGAGGTAGAAAATGGAGCAACAATGGGGACATTGGAGCAGTAGACTAGAAGGCATCTCAAGACATTTTTAGATGGCAGAAATGCACTATGATGAGGCTGAATTATATTTTCAAGCTGAGGCAAGAAGAATGCAAGAAGAGGCAGCCTTAATGCGAGATCAAAGGCAATTTTAGGATGAGATGAGGCAGTTCATGTATGATCAAAGGCAACAGTGGAAGAAGGAAGAAGACCATAGGGGAGTAGAGGATAATACAACATCTCAGATCGAGCATTTGTATCAATGGCATCATAACCTCTACTCCCGAGTTCCTAGCAATTTCGGCATGCCTCCCCTTCCTCAATTTCCCCCTCGTCCTCCACGTTGATCAAATTCTATTGGAGGAGCGCCTCACTTTAAGGGTTAGTTTGTTTTTCTTTTGCTAGTGTTATTCAATGTGCCTTTTTGTGATGTTTTTGTCATAGCTTGTTAGTTTAGTAGTTGTTTTCATTCAGCATATTTTGTTTTGTTTATATTTCTCTTTTTGATGTCAACATGAAGCATGCATGCATAGACTTGTCCATTAAGCAATATTTTTGATGATATCATGTGAATGCACTCCTAAACTTTTGTTAATTCATATTTTCTTTATCTTGTAGTAAGATCATGAAAGCATTGTTGAGTTGATGATGTTTCACTAACTGCCTACTTGATAGTTTAACTATTTCACTTCACTTGATTTTTTTTTGAAAAAGTTGATTTAGTACGATTTAGTCATGATTCATCTTGTTGGATGAGTACCTTAGTAACCATAAGTGACCCTCTCCCAATATTTTAGTTACTAAATAACCTTGGTTCAAGTCAACTCATTTGGAAAAATCTGATCTCAATCTAAAAAAAAAGAGAGAAAATGAAAAGAGTTCTTTGTTCAAGTGTTTCACATTGCAAACACTTAGAGAAAAAAATAGGGAAAATAAAAGAATAAGAGATCACAAAAAATAATTATCGTGAGTGCAAACTAATATGTTACCCCTTTGAGACTGAGTTAGGGTATTGAAAAAATAACTATTAGATTTCTCTTGATACCAAGTACTCCTTTGAGACTTTATGTTGGGAAGAGAGAACGAACCTCGCATGTGGCAAGTAAGTGCCGAATGAAGAAAATCTTGGGAAAACAATGGAATGACGATTTGACTTAGATCGAAACTTGACAACTCTAAGAGCAAACTATATACTGTGCACTTTGACTTTCTTGTAGGCTTGGTGAAACTAATCGAATGTCTTTGCTTTATGATAATACTACTTGATGGGATTAGATGAACTTATTAAGCTTAAGATATGATCATTCACATGTGTTCTAGATATTGATATTTGCTTGAGGACAAGCAAAGGATTAGTCTGGGGGATTTTGATGTGTGTATTTTATATAGGGCTTTTATCATAGTTTGACACATTTTATCCTATGTTTTGTACGTATATTCCATGTTTTCACCTATTCATGTTTCAATCTGATACTTTTCTAGTTTGGAGAGCTACTCTTGTTTATTTTTCTTGATAGAGCCCGAAAAGGAGTCAAAATGGGGTACAAAAACCAATTTCCAAGAGAAGAACTGCCAACAGACACGAGCTGTGCTAAATTTCTCAACCAATTCTAGTGTTCAACATGGACTGTCCGTGCTAGCTGGCACGGGCCATGCCGAATTCCATGATTCATCAGAGCTCACCACGAGCAACCCGTGCCAGCCGCACGGGCCGTGCCCGATTTCTCAATTTTTCCAGCGCCACGAGCGACCCGTGCCAGACTTGCAAAGCTCTAGATTTTTGCCACGGGCGGACCATGCAAGCCTGCACGGCCCATGCCGCCGCCCGCCAGTAGCCACAGCGCCCGACACGAGGGTCGTGTCGGCGGGCACGACCCGTGTTGGGCACCTGGAGTTCACGTATAAAAGCCTGATTTTATCTAAAGGGGAGATCTCGATTGAGTGTCGTCCAAGGGCCCCAAGAATACTTTGGAGAATAGATTGAAGGAGATTTCAACGCCTCAATGCCCAGAATTCAGATCGGAGAGCAACTAGAGACGATCCATTACATCGAGACTAAGCTTTTCTTCCTCCTTTCTGAATTGTCTTGATTGCATCTCTGTATTCATAATGTTTTCTGGTTGTAGCTCCGATTTCATAGAGTAGACTCTTGATTTTATGATTAGGGAGTAGTCTTATTGATATGTAGACACTGCTTGTTTAATTGAATTATTTCTTGTTCAATGATATGTGTGTTTGTGGTTCGAATATACTAATTGAACACAATCTTGATGCGAAAAGCACAAGATTCGTATCCCACGAGGATTTGGGGATGAACTAAAAGGAGAACTCAATCCTCCGACCCATAGAAACCTGAGACGTAAAGAGTCGCCTACGAAAGTAGATCGGTACGCCACGAGGAACAATAGACTATCATAGATCGTAATGGATCAGTACCAATTCGTCTCCGTACAGTAGGAGGCATCTCAGGGGTTGTGGGATCGTGTGATAGGAATCTCCTTAGGAAAGCAATCTCTTAGCTCTGTCGCTTGAAAATAGATGATTAATTAGAACGAAAACGCCGGTGTAGTTCTAAAAGTTCACATCGAATACATAGAATAATCTACCTACATAAACAACTATTGAGGATAGGAAACCAAATATAGATTTAGTGTTTACAATCATTTAGGTAAAACAGAAGTCCTATAATCGCTTTTCCAATCAACTTCTCTCAGATCTCTCTCTTTCCTTCTTTCCCTACTCTAGCTCATTCTCTCTCTCCTCACTTAATTCTCTGTTTTTTTTCCTTGATCTTTTGTTCTTTCACAATCCAAACCCACGATTAGTTTGGACAATCGCATTTATTTAGTATACTAGTACTTAACCACCATTCCTTATGGATTCGATCTTTTATTACTCGATGGCATTCCGTGCACTTGCGGATTGACACACATCACATACATAAATCCAAAAAAAATTCAATATGTGCGCTTTAAAGAAAAAAATTAATTCAAATACCATAGATTCTAGCACGAACCTGCCATGCCAGTAGGATGACGAGACCCAGTTCCACAAATCTCAATTAATTCTCTTAGTATCACATCACAGCCACCAACACAACCTGAAATAAATGATCCAAGCTAAGTTAATAAAAAAAGTTAAAATTAAGAGAGTTTAATATACACTTCATATCATCATATTCACATTTCTGATCAACTTTGACAAAGCATACACTAGAAATATGTTAAATTTGAACAAGATTGCATGGCTGACAGCGTAATATCAAGAAAAAGATACTAATGAAAAAAGTGTATCCATGTTATTTCCTAGATGAGAATCATACCCCTTACCTTTTTCATTCCCAATTTTTTAGTTACTACCATTTTTTTATTTTTTAAAAGATACTCCTATTAACCTAGTTGCATATCTCAGCCCATTTATCATAAATTTCAAATTGTCTACAAGATGCTAAACAAAGATTGAGTTTGAAAAGTAACAACTATGTTCAGTTTAGATTGTTAAACTCAGATTTCTGCATTTTGTTATTTCGAATATGAAGTCAGGAAAAGAATACGCTGAATATTAGTATGCAAGATCAATTTTATTTGTGAAGAAGGATTTCCAATAGTATGGGGTTTCCAACAAATCGATGGGGTCCAAAAATAGTAGAGAACTCAAAAATACTAAAGCTCCAAACAAAGAAGTTATTTCTATAATTCAAATCCGGCTCATTAAGGTCAAAAAGGAGCTACTTGGATCATGACATCAGTTTAGCTGGGGTGAGAATCCAAAATGTATGGCATTGTAGAGATGGTTAAAAGTGATCATATGAAGGTTGAACAGAGAGTGAGGAAAAATGGCTATAGTTTGTTATGCAGATAATTTAGCACCTTTAAGATTGGCGCATTTCTTAGCTACCATAGGAAATCAAAAAACTATACCTTTGAATGAACTTCATTGCTGACAGACGATAAAACTTACCCAAATGATCAGGATCATAATTTGGAGGAATCTCCAATCTTCGAAACTTAAACAGAACTTTGTGAACAGGACCTGTATGCAGAACTAATTTACCAACACATACAAAACAAACTACGAAAATGAATAACCTAGCATAGGTATTGCAGTTTAGCAATAACTGGAGATGCCAAACACACCTGGGGTACAATTGGGACAAATTTGGTCAGTAACAGATGCCTCCGATATTGACCCTGGAAGCCATACAACATTTCTGCACTGAAATATATTGAGATAATTAATATGACACCACAGAATATTGCAAAAACATGGACATGAAGTGCAATCAATGAAGCAATACTCCAACACCATATCTTGTCCATGGCCCTAGAGCACTTTAAATACCTTAAAATCAAGGAGCTTATGAAATAAGTTTCATAGTGTCAAGTGCAGTGTAAAATATATAAATTTAAAGCATTATCAAGTTTCAGTTTCAAGAGGAGCCATCTGATGAGGGATAATTAGTTTTAATGATGCAAACTATGTCCTTACATGAGGGGCAATTGACTGGGTTATAAGCTCATCTAGATCTCTCTAGGGCTAAACTAATGTGTCTCTTAGGCAGAAGTATCATTGTCCAATTGAAATAGCAAATATTATGTAGTTTATATTTGGTTCATGAGTAGTCCATTATAATTTCACCTCACAAGACCATGAGTTTGAGACAAGGTTGCCTATTCAAAGTTGTTGGGACTATGATCTTAGGAATGGTAAGCATGTATTGGATTGGATCATAGGTTAATATGATCTTAGTCAAATTTAGGACAGTGACCTCGCTTGACATTCCAAAAAGAAGGTAAACTGCTCATGAATTTGGGCCTACTCTTGATCATTCATAGAATTGGGGTGGGAAAGTGGCCAGTTGGAACTGCTAAGCTGCTAAGCTGAACAAGAGACCAATCATGATGGACCTCAGGTGAAAGAACTTACACAGTGTTCAGCAGGACAGAGCCAAGCGCCTAGCAGATTTGGGCCAAGCAAAACTCTCCACCAGATTTGGGTGTTAGGGTGTGCCATTGTCATTTCAAAGTAGAAGGTTGCTGCTGGCATAAGATCTATAGCTTTACCAGCTTGATCGGGACTCCTGTTCCAGTCTCTGATTGGCTGCAAAAAGACTTTCACATTTTTTTGATCTTGATGGGGAGGGATAGGATAGAGCAAAGTCTTTCACAACAAAGGAAGTAAACTCTCCTATTACTAGAGAAGGACAGCCGGAAGACTTGCAGTTGTGATTTGAGCAACAACCAATTGAGTGGAAAGAGAGTTGTTGGATCTAAAGTACAACTCAGAGTTGTGGATCTCATGAGCTATGAAGAGGGAATTGAGGCGACGTTGGTTATTGTTGGAGCAAGGCAAGGTGCAAAGAGAAATGAAGAGTAACCTAAGGAGGGGATGATGTTTTGCTCGTCCTTGAGGCAGCACTAGAAGGGTAAAGACAGAGGTCAAAGAGAATGACAGCTTCACATTTAAAGACAAGGTGCTTCTTGTGACATCACGAGATCTAGTGGAGAGAAGCTCACAACTAGTGACAAGGGGAACCATATGATGATCTTGAAAGGAAAGAGAAGTGAATGATCAATGATGAACGACGATCGGGAAGTTCTTCAAAAATGTGGAACCGCCACATTAGCGGCTCTCCTACAACGGCCCCACGTCATATGGAGGGAGGTTCAACAGGAGCACAGGTGGCAAGCGCATGGCCGAGCCTCTACAGGCTAAGAAACCCTAGGATCTGACCCCTGCCCGATCGGGACAGAATACCATGCGCTTACCATCTATGCAAGCCCGGAGGGCTGATCAGGAAGTTCTTCAAGCTTTGATACTATGTTGTGAACAGGGAAAATTATTCGGTATGATGCTGTAGATAGCACCTTCTCGACCTATATATGCATTATTAATCAATATTATGCATATGCACCCTTGTATAAATGTATATTACAAATTGGTCCATATCTTTTTGGAGATCTAAGATTTGATTTGTTTCTCAGATTTATCTTGGTCAGTGTTTGTATCAGGATTTCTGATGGAGTTATATTGCAAATAAATGTTGGGCGATTAGATCTAAAGGCTTTAGTCAATGAACAATGCTAAAAGGTAGAAATTCTAACTATTAGACTCTGAACCAGACAATGTCACTGGTATCATCAAGTTAATAAAAAATATGGTTTCAGACTGTCCGAAACTAGGTAGTAAGTGTACCTGCATTCATCATACCTACAGACAGTACTTTACAAAATTATGAACCACATCAAAAACCATTTATCATGTTATATTTGCAAGGTGTCCTAAGGCGAATAATACACTATTTATTGGATAAATAAAATCACTATTTGAGTGTACATTCTCAATGTATATGATTTGATCTTAAACTCATTTAATGAAGTCTACAATACAATGCATAGCATGAGAAAAATTTTGATTGAATCACATTTAGTGAGTATCTCTTCATGTGTAATTATGTACGTATTGAAATCTTTCCTAGTCGATAAATTTAAAAGACTGGACATCAAGTTACTAGTATCATCAAGTTACTGAAAAATATGGTCTCAGACTGTCCAAAACTAGGTAGTAAGTGTACTTGCATTCATCAGACCTACAGACAGTACTTCACAAAATTATGAACCACATCAAAAATCATCTATCATGTTATATTTGCGAGGTGTCCTAAGGCGAATAATGCACTATTTATTGGATAAATAAAATCACTATTTGAGTGTACATTCTCAATGTATATGATTTGATCTTAAACTCATCTAATGAAGTCCACAATACAATGCATAGCGTGAGAGAAATTGTGATTGGATCACAGTTAATGAGTATCTCGTCATGTGTAATTATGTACGTATTGAAATCTTCCCTAGTCGATAAATTGAAAAGATAGGACACCATCGTAAGACTAGTATATGTTATATTTCTTGGTTTATCCAAGAAGTCGATCCTTACTAGCGGGAAACATTGGGATATTGAAAGTTAACATATGGATGCTGGTTAAGGATAACTGGTTCATCAAATATGACCTGCTATAATACTTCACGTGGTTCTTTACATGTCTATGAAGATCTCATTGCATATCGAGTGCAAGTTTCCTTAGACTTGAGGTATTTAAGTCACCTTGGTCATGGAGGCTTATACTTTGACATTTTTGTCATACATTCCCTGGGGGGTGTAGTTACGAGATAATTGGATATAAGTTAAAGTGCCCGAAGATGTTTGAATAGCCCACAAAGGATTCACCACTCCTTTTATTAGAAGACGTATATCATATGACCTCTTGTAAGGATTATTATTCTTAAGTCTTTGGCCAAAGCAGAACACGTCAAGAGGATAATCTTCTTGGACATGTGTTTAAGTAATTTGAATCCGCAGGACAAGAAACTACTAGATGTGACGTAATCAGCCTAGTGGAGACTGACACATAGACATGTCCTGAACCAAGCGGGTATAAGATGAGTGAAAGGAATAGACGCACGAATAATTGTAGCGGTTGAAAGGTTCAGAAGTAGTTCTGGAATCAACTGTGATTTTCGATCAATTGGGGGTCATGATGTACTACTAGGTGACACTCATAATCTATTCGTAATTAATGATTGATTATAAATGACCAACGTAACCGAGAACCTATAAGGTCACACGCACTATGAGTTTATCCAAAAGACATAAAACGAGTTTGAGAATTGAATTCTTAGATCGAGAGAGATTGAGTCTGGTTGAACCAGACGAAGGGCAAATATGGAAAGATAGTGTTTGGCGCAACGGAAGCGCGGATGGGTCACGTCTCTTGTAGACGAGCGGATGAGTTTAGCTTAGCGGGTACGGGTTTGAACTTGCTTTTTAAACTCGATAGAAGATCTATATATATATATATATATATTGGGCATTAGAGAGAAACTTAATAATAATTTTGGATTAAACCTAAAAGTGTTTTAGGTTTAATCTACTCCTCTCCCTCTCCTTGTTGCCGCCACCAACCAAGAGGTTGTTGCCGGCGCCACCAACTACCGCTAGCCTTCCCGGCTACAACCCCTGCCGACGGACGTCCGACGACCGCCGACAGCCTCCGTTAAAGCACCGAACAGCAGCACCTTTGCTGCTATTCCGCCGCCGCCCAATAGCAGCCACCGCAAGTCGAGCTGTGGTCCCTCTCTCAGATCGCTTCGTCTCCCCCTTTCAACTAGTACCGAAGCAACGACTCGTGACTTAGCGAAGTCGTCTCGAAGATATCTAGGCGTGGATACGAGTAGAGGCAAGTCTCGTTAGGCTTGCTTGTTGATGTCGTTTCCGCTTCACGTCATCCAACAAGTATATCTTCTAACGAAGCAATTTTTTCTACGGTTATGTCTTGCGCATGTATAATCCTGTGATTGTGTGTGATGTGTGATGTAATAATTTAAGAAATTATTTTGCTTCCGCGGTTCGGTTTTTGAAAACACTCATCATGCATGCGCCCAAAACCCCAACATATCAGATATCAGGATTTTCAAACACTCATTGTTCATCTACCCCATAAACAGTACAAAAAATTCCTCCTAATTTATAACTTTTGCATTGCTATTTTCAACTAGTTATGTCGAATTAAGTTTTAGGGCATATTTATAACAAAATCAAAGATTCTGCTGATTTTGGTTAAATGTACGGCATGCCCAACATTTTTATTTTTTTGGCACAATGGCAAGTGAGCAAGTGCAACAATTGTGTGGAGCAGAAGAATAAGGGAAGAAATTTTTGTTATAATATACAATAAATTATTAGAACATAAATTGTCTCTCAGTATCAACTTACAAGAGGGAACCGCAAACATCCCACCATAAAATTACCATTCTGGAGAAAGCAAAAAACTAATGTTAATATTGCAAGATAAAAAAAAATACAAATTAGTAGGAAATTAATAAAAATGAAATAGAAGACAACAATTACAGGTTTTCTCTTTAGCACCATATTGGATTCATTACACAAACTACATGGCCTTACAACCTCTCCAACATTATGTCCATCCCCAGAAGATCTATTAGATTAGAAAAATACATAATAAGAATCCTAGATTCAAGAAAGCAGGAACAAAGAAGAATATATAATATTATGATTACCTTTCAAAAAACACATCCATAGCTTCTAGAAGTTTAACTTTGTTGTGCCTTGCCTATAGAGAGCTTAATGAAGAAACATTACAAAGTATAAAAAGAACTCAACTCAATCAATAAGAGAAAAACATAAAAACATATACTTATGAACACACAGGAAGGCCATAGGCAACACATGCAAATTATTTAGATTGTAGTCAGTGTAGAAGAAGAAAAATCATGAGAGGGTAGGAAGACAAGCATTTACACAAATCATACATTTTTAAGACACTGCAAGGTTTGAAGTAGGATGAAGGTTTTTGTGATACATCTGAATTTCATAGTCGAAGCTTAATGGGCATCTCAGGCTCAAGTAAAACTAATGTAGAGTCATGCACATACTCCTATAGAAGTGAAAACAAATGATCCACAGGACAAGGGTAAAATTTAAAAATAAAACCCAAGATGGAAGATTAGAAAAATAGTTGCAGAAAAATAATAGATGATGGGCCAAAAGTCTAATTAATAAATCGTGATTCAGTTAAATGCCATCAATTTGAATGGTTAATGACTTATCCACAAACTTAAGTCGTTAAGCAACTACCTAACTTATAGATTTATGCTTAACAAATATGATAGCATTTCTTTTATCATACCAGGTGCCATGACCCAACCCAGTACCAAATCTAAACCACACAGGGCAAAATACTAGTTCAAATTAATGCTAGTAATCCAATAAGCAAATTAACCTCACTTCCACAGCGGGACTCAGTTGGAGGTGCTCATAGTCCCACATAAGGCTCAAATTCAATGAGCTCGTCGTCAAAGTGTAAAACCAAGTCATCACCAAAATTCATGGCTGGCTAAGGATATATGAATTTTGATCAAATGGTAGTTTTACATCCTCAATTAGACTTTGCTATTGAATGCTCAGCAAGTCTAAACTCAACCTATATACCATGCAGTCTAAAGTGATTAGTCCTAAGTTAATAGAATTGGACAAATTTAGACCTAAAACTCAACAGAATTAACTTAACATAAATCATTGGGGTAAAGAGGAGTGGATGAAATGTAGTGAAAATTTTTAATTGCATAATACTAGGACCACTATTTATAGTTTTATATAAGCTGAGACAAATAAAAAAAAATAACTGATGTTACTTGAGAAAAAAACAGAATTTTTTTATGATGTGTTACTTGGGCAGAACTAGGAGGGTAAAGAAAGGTCAAAATGGAATTTAAATCCATCCATTTCTTTATTTTATTTCGATTCAAACAAGATAGAAGTAGAGGAAAATGAATTTTGAGCCTCTATAAACACAAGATTAAAAAGTGATACAAATTCCTTCCATTCAATTTCAACCAAACAAAATGAGTGGAATAGAACAAAAATAAGAAAATATAATTTAATTCTTTTAGTTTTACTCATTTAAACTACTTTCTTTCACTCCTATATCCTTCTCTCCAAGTAAACAGAGCATTAAGATCCTCAAGTATGTCATTAATTAATGCTTCGATTGTGGCTATCATATATTCCTATGGGGTCAATATGAAATAGTTGAAAAGTTCAGTTAATATTGTTGGGAAGCTCCCATCAACTAAAACCGTTCTTGTATGGTCTCTTGTTTCTCAAATGTGATCTTAACCATCTTATGAGTCATAACTACCTTAAGAGTCTTGGATTATGAAACATCCCATTAGCTTAATCTGTTTTGCATGGTTCGTTGATATCATATATGAATCTTAAATACCAATGCAATCATTTTGATTCCAAAAATGAATTATGTTCTACAATGCATCAAGACTCAATTTTGGTATGTTATGGTCCTCTAAAAGATATTCTAACTAATGTAGAAGAAAAGACATTTACAATTTACCTGTATAAAATCTTCTAAATAGTTCAATCGAATATGGTATGCCTTTTCAGAAAAGCAAACACAAAAACAAAATATTTAGGGAAAGTGTCACCCACAATAGCAACTTGTTGAGATTTTTTTAGAAAGCTGACTAGAAGAATAGCAGTATACAAATAAACATGAAATATTTTAACACAAGTTCAATGATCTCCTGAATATAATGGTATATTATACTGTAGAATAATGTAATTAGAAAGCATTAAGATAGATATGACAAGTAGCCAGACGCACATCTATAAAGCAAGCTTTCATCTGTTGTAAGCAGCTCTCTAAAACCTCAGATTTCCTCTTTGTACCTATGCTTACTGCTTTCATATCACATTCCATCATTGCTCTGAGATAGGGTTTCCAAAGTTCATATCTAAATGGCATGAACATAAGCAAGTAATTAGGATTGTCAATTAAAAACTAAAACTAGTTTACACAGCTAGAAATGGAAAACTATCATGGTTAATTACCCACTAGATAGTCCCCTTTACCCATGTTATTCATCACCGAACCTTGTAAGATATTGCATTTACAATTGAGCCCCTAGTACAGGTCAGAATAATCTTTTAATAACACCAGATTTGATTGATCAAATCAATTAGAAGAAAAACAGGACCCAATCACATCATCTATTATCAATATAAGGTTGCAGATACACTTGGACAAATGGATCAATTTGTTGCAAACTTGACAGAACCATGGTGAATTAAGATTGACTACAAATGCAGTTTCGGAGCTACTCAGAGTTCTTACCGCCTCATTGCTTATATGATCATGCAGCTTGTATCATAACTCTCAATGAGCAACATATCAAAATTGTTCAAATTCTTTAACATCAAGGAGTGGAGTGCTTCTGGATCTCCATTTTACCACTACCATCCGGTATCATTGACAGGATTTATGCATTATGCAAAGCCTTTGTCTGGACCTCCAAGCACTCTCCGATATTATGGGCAAATATTTGCAGACCAAGAGATGAGGGAGGATATGGGCTACGAGATATGAAAGCCTAGAAAAAAAGCCTTGCTAGCAAAAATGTTATGGTATAAGACAAGCAAGACTCCTTATGGATCAGATGGATACATCTCACCTACTTGAGCAAAGCAGATTTGTGGGCATGATAGGTGAAGCATGAGGATTCCTCGCTCATAAAGAAACTATTACAAATCAGGGATGAGTTATTAAGATCAGAGGGGTCAACCACAACAACATCAGCTAAATTGAGGATGGTTTATATAGGAGGGGAAAGGAGTAGATAAGGTATATAACCACTTTAGGAGACAAGGGAGCAAACAACCATAGAAGCAAACAACCATAGACCAACACTGTCTGGAAGTCGTATGTGCAGCCGAGTCATGCATTCACAGTATGGTTACTAGCACATGAGAGGTTGTCTACTCATGACCGGCTACCACATGTTTTGGACAAGACTTGTATCTTTTGTGTAGCGGCAGAGGAGACATAGGAACATATCTTCTTTCGGTGCATCGTCACCAAGGCACTTTCGAGGAGGATCAAAGATTGGTTAGACATGAGGTAGGAGATGACCACGCACATGAGGATGTTCCGAGTCTTCAAGAAGGAATTCCATGGCACTGCCCTGACTTTTGACAGAGGCCCAACACCTAGCCATGTCATGCATGGTTCACTACACATGGATGGCCAGGAACTGGTGTCTTTTCAAGCGGGAGAGTATGAATGTAGAGAGTATCTATAGGAGGATACATGCACATTTGTAATGTATAGGACCTTGGACATCTACTCAGATTTGACACTTTATCAAATGTGATACATTGTCCAAGGACAGTCTTGTACATCTTTTTGGAAACTAATATGCACATTTACTTATCCCAGAAAAAATATATATATATATGGTTTCAAGAATGACCCTGTTCACTACTTATCCGCTCGTGATATAAAAAAAAAAACCATGGACTTCAAATGTGAAGCAATGATAATCTGATTCAAAATAAAACAAGATAAATCAACACCTATCTTGAATATGAGTTGTAGGTAAAAAGAAATGAATGAAACCTATAAGCTTTTGTATTTGTCATTCCAATAGTATACAAGTAAGCGGTGATTTCATGCTAAATAACGCATGTCACTAAACATAAGATAACATTCATTTGCATACCCCATCTCATCATAGCCCATCACTAATGCTTCACCCTGTCATTAACAAATCATGTGTTCAGGCAACAATTTATCGAATTTAAAAATTCTTTGATATGGTAAATAAATAAACCTCATTTTGAAACGGTTTGCATTATTTGAATAAGAAGAAAGAAGCATGATCAAACTAGTCAAAGCATAGAACAAAAAAAACAAAAATGACCAACATTAAAGATGGTGCAGATCAACTAAATAAAATATTTTTTTATCAGATGTCTTTAACAAGATATAGAAGTAAAACCACTTGATGTCTTATGCAAAACAAATCCTAACTATGAATAGCTTATACAAAGAAATGGAAGAGTGGAATATGATTATTGCTAAATGCAAAGTTTCTGTCAACCATTAGTTATGTTGTCCAAGGTTTAAAATCTACAGCCATGCCGAAATTTCAGTTTCTAACTGGAAAACTACAGTTTTGGTACTATATCATACCATATCGGTAAAGTTTCAAACTTATTTATCTATAATAAAAGTTTACAGCAATTAAAAGCGATTTGTATTAAAATTTAAGAGCAATAGCTTACGAATCATTACAAGCATCCCCTATAAAAAATAGTAAGCTAAATATTTATATTGTTTACTAGACTTAGTATATCTTTATTTAAATAACTTTATATAAGTTATAAATAATTATATATTGGTAATTATTTACTTAATTACTGGTAATTATGATTAATCAATTACTGATAAGTATTTACTTGTAATTATAACTATTGTTAACTTATTATTAATTGTAATACTATTTATATAAATAAAACAATAGAAAAAATACTATTTATGAAAACCATTACACCAATATGATATTAATTATTAAATTACAATAAAATAAAATTAATTAATATATCATTAATATATAATTTAAATAGTACATCACAATTTTTTTATATTCTAGAAATATTTTAATTAGTTAATTATTAATTAATTTAATTATTTATATGTCATACCACTTGCATAAAAATTATTTTGGAGTAGTGAATTGTAGCAATTTAAACTAGCTCGAGTTGTTGCTTGGGTGAACGTAGTGGACAAGAGGGTGGGTGTTGTAATTTTACAACTTTAGACTTGGAAATTAAGGATTTGGGAGATCTTGGTTAGTTTATATTTTAGGGCTTTGTGAAATGTTCCAATTAGTAATCATTAGCATTGTGAAAAAAGAGGAGTTGCGACCAAGAGGAAGCTTCAGCCCCCACACAGGATCTCCCTCTCTTTCTAATGTGGAAACATAAGAGTAATTTTAGTATTTTTTATTATTATTGTCGAGTTTGGTATTTAGAATATTTTTGGTAATTTCTATCTTTTGTATTTTTATATTTGGAGTCCGTTTAGAGATTTTAAGATTGTGAGTCTTTTTCCTTTTTGGTAGGATTCCTTTCTATATATTGAGATTTTTTTCCTTTCTTTGGTATTAAGATGTCTATATAAACATTGTTTGGGTCGTTGTAAAGGACCGTCTTTGATAAATAATATTTCGGCCACGCAGTTCTTCTCCCCAAAGCTTTATATAATTTTTGGATACCTATACGATGGTATTCATGCGCGAATCAACAGGAATTAGAAGGTCACTACCGTTATTAATGATGCGGAAACATAAGAGCAATTTTAGTATTTTTAATTATTATTGTCGAGTTTGGTATTTAGGATATTTTTGGTAATTTCTATCTTTTGTAGTTTTATATTTGGGGTCCGTTTAGAGATTTTAGGATTGTGGTTTTTTTTTCTTTTTTGGTAGGATTTCTTTCCTTTCTTTACAAGTTAGGAATTGGAGTCTATATATTGGGATTTATTTTCTTTCTTTGCTATTAGGGTTTAGAGTCTATATAAACATTGTTTGGGTCGTTGTAAAGGACCGTCTTTGATGCCACGCCGTTCTTCTCCCCAAAGCTTTGTTTAGTTTTTGGATGCCTATTTCTTGGTATTCGTGCGCGAATCAATAGGGATTAGAAGATCGCTATCGGTATTCGTGCGCGAATCAACAATTTCAATAGTTATCCGAGTCGCTTTCGGTATTCGTGCGCGAATTAACAGATTCGATAATTTTCACTGCATTAGTTTGGTATCAGAGCGAGGTTGATCTGGTGGAGTTAGTCGTCGTCTCCTTCTTCAAGAACGACGAGTTTTGGGGAGAAGAACGGCTTGACCGAAATATTATTGATCAAAGACGGTTCTTTACAACGACTCAAACAATGTTTATATAGACCCTAATACCAAAAAAAAGAAAATAAATCTCAATATATAGACCCCAATTCCTAACGAAAGGAAAGAAATCCTACCAAATAGGAAAAAGACTCACAATCCTAAAATCTCTAAACGAACTCCAAATATAAAAATACAAAACATAGAAATTACCAAAAATATCATAAATACCAAACTCGACAATAATAATAAAAAATACTAAAATTACTCTTATGTTTTCGCATCTGACGCAACGGATAACTATCGAATTCGTTAATTTGCGTACGAATACCGGAAGCGACTCGGATAACTATCGAATCCGTTGATTCGCGCAAAAATACCAGAACAATCTTCTAAATCCTGTTGATTCGCGTACGAATACCAAGAAATAGAAAAGCAAAACTTATCGTTCCTAAAGAAGGAGACAACGACTGACTCCATAGAACAACCTCGCTCTGATACCAAACTGACGCAGTGGATAACTATCGAATCCTTTGATTCACGCACGAATACCGAAAGCGACTCGAATAACTATCGAAATCGTTGATTCGCGCACGAATACCGATAGCGACCTTCTAATCCCTATTGATTCGCACACGAATACCAAGAAATAGGCATCCAAAAACTAAACAACGCTTTGGGAGAACGGCGTGGCCGAAATATTATTGATCAAAGATGGTCCTTTACAACGGCCCAAACAATGTTTATATAGACTCTAGACCCTAATACCAAAGAAAGGAAATAAATCTCAATATATAGACCCCAATTCCTAACTTGTAAAGAAAGGTATAGGTTGATCTTGTGAGTCAGTCGTTGTCTCCTTCTTCAGGAACGACGAATTTTGCTTTTCTATTTCCTGGTATTCGTACGTGAATCAAAAGGGTTTAGAAGATTGTTTCTGGTATTCGTGCGCGAATCAACGGATTCGATAGGTATCCGAGTCGCTTGCGATATTCATGGGTGAATCAACAAATTCGATAGTTATCCGCTGTGTCAATTTGGTATCAGAGCCAAATCGTTCTTGTGACACGTTGACGACGTCAACAACGTGTACGAACGCGATATGAAGCTACAGGTTTGAGCTATTGGCGAACGGATGGAACGACTTGTTGAAAGGATGGAAGGGGTCGTGGAACGATTTGCTGAAAAGATAGAGGAATTGTTTGAACATCAAAATAGAAGAAATCCGGTCCAACACCATCACCGGACAAATTTGGAGAATGAAGAGGATGTTTTTGATGAGGACACCAAAGCCTATGAGGTAGAAGAAATTTTTTATTATAAGGAAGATGATGACAAGATCGAAATCGTTGGTGATCCAATTTATGACGAAGAGGAGAAATACCCTGATGAAGAGGATGATGACAAATCCAAATTTGAAAGTGATCTTGAAGAACCGCATTAATTGAGTTCTATTGAGTCTCCAAGTGATAATCCTATGCGGTCTTATCTTCTTATTTTTCTGGATGCTTGCGATTACAATCCAAAAGTTGGGAACATATGAGAAAACAAAGTATGCTGATCTGGATTTTTTTTCCGGGTGCTTGGTTGCCGAAATGCTACAGTTGACAAAGAAACTATGTTTGTAATTGGTGTAGTTGCATATGCTGTGGAGGGAAATTTCATAAAATACATGCAAGGATTTTATCCGTATTTGGAAATGTCTCTTCAAAACTTTCAGGAGCATGAGGTATGTACTATCACTATTGGAGTGGTTAGAGATCTATACAAAGCATTGGAGGAGAAGATGCTACCATATTGTGATGAAATCATGACACAATTATTGAAGAATCTGTGTTGTAGTCAATTGAACAGATTTGTTAAGCCTTCAATATTTTCGTGTCTGGGTGAAGCAGGGGAATACACAGTGTATCAGCACAAGGTGAAAAATTACTGTTCATGGCTCGAAACTTCGACGCTATCGGCTTCACTAGCCAACAAACTTTTGCCGATTTGGTGCCAGATGTTCTTCCTCTTGAGCTACCATCTGACAGTACTTTAAATTCGAGGACGAATTTTCTCCATCCGGGAAAGAATGATGCAGAAATATAAAATTAATTTTAGTATTTTTTATTATTATTGTCGAGTTTGGTATTTATGATATTTTTGGTAATTTCTATCTTTTGTATTTTTATATTTAGAGTCCGTTTAGAGATTTTAGGATTGTGAGTCTTTTTCCTTTTTTGGTAGGATTTCTTTCCTTGCTTTATAAGTTAGGAATTGAGATCTATATATTGGGATTTATTTCCTTTCTTTGGTATTAGAGTCTAGAGTCTATATAAACATTGTTTGGGTCGTTGTAAAGGACCGTCTTTGATCAATAATATTTCAGCCACATTGTTCTTCTTCCCAAAGCTTTATTCAGTTTTTTTATGCCTATTTCTTGGTATTCGTGCGCGAATCAACAAGGATTGGAAGTTCGCTATCGGTATTCATACGTGAATCAATGGTTTCGATAGTTATCCAAGTCCATTCCGGTATTCGTGCATGAATCAACAAATTCAATAGTTATCTGCTGCGTCAGTTTGGTATCAGAGCAAAGTTGAACTTGTGGAGTCAGTCGTCATCTCCTTCAGGAATGACGATTTTTGCTTTTCTATTTCCTAGTATTCGTACGCGAATCAACAGGATTTAGAAGATTATTTCTGGTATTCGTGCGCGAATCAACAAATTCGATAGTTATCCGAGTCGCTTCCGGTATTCGTGCACGAATCAACAAATTCGATAGTTATCCGCTGTGTCACTTTCCCTCTCCCAAAATAAGCCTCTCCTTCACCTAGGTTTTATCTCTCCCTCCCCTAGGTTTTATTCTTATACTCAGAACCCTCTTTGCTTGGACCCTTCCCTCCACCCATATGTTGTTATGGCCGAACTTAGGGAGTAAGGAAGAAGTGGAGACCTTGTTGGTGTGAGGAACTTCTCTTTGTTTTCCTAGTTTGATGGTGTGAAAATTGTAGGAGTCGATTGGCGGTTCTTGAAGGAGAGACACAGCTTGAAATTTCACCTTGGGCTAGGTGCATAGGGTTGCAAATTTGGGTATCTTCTATCCCATTTAAGAGGTATTTCTATGCTCATGTCTTGATGTGCTAAACAAAAAATCTAATAAAGCCTTTGTGGTCTAAAATTTCTCTAGGGAGAGTATGGAAGGCTAACATGCAAGTTAATGTTTAATAAGGGTTTCATTGCTTTATAGTGCATCTTTAATTTGGTTTTGGGGTGTTGTTAAAGAGGGAAAAATTACTCTCTTTTAAAGTGGTAAGTCCTCTTTAGTTCGTAGTTGACTCCTATGCTTTCAGATGGTTACCTAATCCTAATTTGATGTCTTGTTGGATGCTACAGTGTGGGCAGACTATGCACGTATAGAGATTCTCTTAGATGACTAATCACCTTAAGGTAGGGTGGATTGGGGACGTGTTTGTATATTCACTTATGCTTATGTTGGATAATTTGAACTGAAGGTTGTATTCTATAAAATCGTTGGTGGCCAGATCACTTATTGTTGTCCGCCATTGTATCCATTTTATGGTGCCGATCAAATTTCCCTAGCAACATCGGCCACACAACATTAATATTAAGGCATCAACCTACAAATGCATAGGTATGTTGCACTCAGTGTTGGCCAAACGGTGCACACACGGATTGGGGTGTCAACCCAACATGCATTATTTATCTATATGATTGCATGATGACATGAGTGCATTGACATGTATACATAGTATGCTCAGACTTTTTTTTATTCATTGTTGTGAAGTTGATATGGGTGTCAACGGAAGGTAATAATTATCGTGTGCATGGATTAAAATCTCATGTTGTCCTGCCCGATACAGGCAAAACATTTCATTCCACCCGCCAACTGAAACTGACACGCCTAAGGTACCGCAACCGCCGTGGAGGCGTCGTAGGGGACTCACGGCGGCTGCGGAGGCCTCGCGCTGGCCTCCTGGCGACTGCGGAGAGTGATGAGAGCCTTCCGATCGCGCGACTCTGAACAGGAAGAAGATGAAGTCGCGGACAGAAAGGAGGGGAAGTTGCAAAAAGGAAGGAGGAAGTCCAAGCGCCAGCCTCTGGACGACTGCGGAGGGCAACGCGAGCCTTCCGATCGCACGGTGCATAACAGGAAGGAGGGAAAGCCACGAATAGGAAGGAGGAAGAGGAAGCCCAACTTAGGTTTTAATTAAATAGGTTAATAATTTCAATCAACTTTGAGATAATTTAAATAGATTTAATTAAATATTAATAAAATTATCATATTAATTTAATATATATTAAAAAATATATTTTATTTTTTATATATTTTAAATATTTAGATTAAATTTTTATTTTTAATTAATATATTTTATATTAAAAAAAATACCGAAACGATATCGACACGGCACGATACAGTACCGAAACTGTATCGTTAGGGTCAAAACCGAAACCTCGGCACGGCTCGAGATTTTAAACCACGGTTGTGTGTACATTTATTATTGGGATCTTTTAGCTTAGTGATTGAAGCTTTTATTATAGCATCGCAAGGATTTATTCCAATTCATTTATTTTTACTTGTTGATGTTGGATGTTACATATATTATGGACTAACACACTACTTGTAGTTGTGTTGTCCCTAAATTCCTAGGTTGGGAGAATGTCACTTCTGATCAGATCAGAGGGGAAGACTCTATGTTGTCAACCTGCTTCTACTCACCTAAGGTTATTTTAACGCAATTACGCATCTCTTGACAAATGCCCTATGATTTTGGTATTCGGTATAGATTTAGGGAGGTATGTCGTTTGTATATTCATTTATGCATATAGTATAGTGGTTAGCCAATAAAGAACTAGTATCACTGGATCATATAGTATAGTGGTTAACTGAACCTAAATAGTTGGGACAATGATGAGGTTTGATGATGATGATGATGATGATGGTTAATGGGAACTAGGATATGGAACTGCCCGGAAAGAGAAACAGTATATAGTTGAAAGAAACTTGTAATGACATGACATATTATCTATCAATGACATGCGCAGATGGTCTGAGACAATTATGAACAGTTAACCATTAATTGCAACATGTAGATTTCTAAAATCCTCCAATACTGGTTCAACATATTATGCATATAGGAAACTATTAGCCTCCAATACTGGTAAATTCCACTAAATTTCTAAAATTGAATTTGAATGTGTAGGTGGTTTTTATAGAATATTTAAAATGTGAAAGATCTTTATCTAGCAAGTCATAGCACAAGAATTGTAGTCTAATTTGGATGAATGTAGTTACTTGGGGCATGTGGAAAAAAGAGAAGGAATTACCAGATTTGTTGGAGAGAAACGAGTATTTGAATCTTTTGTTGCGTAATGCCGATCAAGTAACTTTTTAATATGCTCATGCATTGTTGCATCTGTGCCAATTCCAGCCTGAATGAAGATTGAGATAAGTGACTATAGAAAGAGCACAGGATTTATGCAAGTATGTATGCAGATCTACCAAAAACACAAAAGTCAGAATATGGACTGAGTTAGCACTTACTTTGTCCATACAACTGAGTAGATCAGCTTCACTTAGAAGAGGCGGTGGTCTGGTCACCCCCGAATCAAGGGTCAAACTGGTTGGAACAAACTGAGAACAAATAGCACTTCCACACATCAAAGCTTTAATCATACAAAAACTGAAGGAAGAGAAACTAAGTGCACAAAGTTATATAATAAACAATTAAGTCCAGAGTAAAAATTTGGAAACCAAGCCAGAACATCAGTTGAAAAGTTTAGGAAAATAGGATATTAAGGTGAATGTACGGACATACGAGGATAGATAGGATAAAAAACAAGAACATTAAAGAGAAAGTCGTTGGGATTGTGCCTATTGAGAAAAAAAGTTAAGAGATGCGTTTCAAATGATATGGACACATAATTAGGTGTCCAATAAATGCCCTAATTAAATGATGTAAGACGGTAACAAATACGTACATTAATAAAGGAGAAGAGAGACCAAAAAAGACTTGATTGAGAATGAAAATAAAATAAAATTTATTTAAATATAGATGAGGATATAGTATGAGATTGAACCCAATAGCATAGGAGGATCCATATAGTCGACCCCACTTAATGGGTAAAGACTTGGTTATTGTTGTTGTTGCTGCATGGTTGAGTCAGATCTCAAGTAAATCTAACAATTGGTTCAAAGAAGTGGAAGATCAGTAATTTAAGCAAGAGGACAAATAGATCATTATTTTCACCAAGGCACTGAAGATTTTTCCCAGTATTTCACTAGATGAGACCGTGACAAAAATATGGAGCAATATTTTATGCATAAATAGAATGTTAAGCTAGCACTAAACTAAGAACTAATTTTATACACATGAAGAGAGACAAAAAGCAATGATATCTGCTTCTAGTAAAGTAAAAGAAGTATCCAATCAAACAATACCTTCTAGAAATCTATCCAACAATTAGTACGAAACTTAAATTTAACAATCACCTTCTTAGAATTTAATATTAATAGTGTGTACAAAATAATCTTCCTATGAATTTTAACAAACAGAAAAGATTTGTATATGGTTCTTAATGTTCAACTTGAAATGCATAAACTTCCTGCTTAACATCAACAATAAAGAAACAATTTAGTCAATGTATAACATACAACTGGCGTGTAGAGAGATGATTAAACACAATTGTAAGAAACAACCACAGGAAAGAAGTAAAACAAACTGTAAGATTAAACAATAATATTAAACTTAAACTGGACAAAGAAACAAAAAAAAGAATGGAATGAACGAAAACAACTAACACACAATCCTATAAATTTGTAAAAATGATGTATAAACCCACCTGTTGGCCAATTGTGTAAGTAGGAAGTATATTCCCTCCCCAAGATTCAAATCGATAAACATCCAAGTAATTTTTCTATCAATTAAAAAAGTGAAGTTCAGATTGCGGCATATATATAAACAATTTTCTTTTATAGTGACCAAAACTGGAAATCATTAATGATCATTGAAGGATCTACGAACTGAGAATAAGACATGTTGCAGTAATATTCAAATTTCTACAGAATAAAAAATACAATCGATGGCATTAAAAGATAACATGTTAATACTTATATCTGAACTAGTTGTTAAGCTTAGATATGCTTCAAAAGTCAACTATGCTTTGTTGAGCAATTAGTTTGTCTTCCAACTGAAGATCAGCTCAATTAAAGGAAAATAGTCATAAGAAAGCTTTGTTTGCAACTTTAATCAATACCATCTCCATCACTTTCATAATTATCCAAGAGGTTTCAGATGGTTATAGAGTTGTTGTGTATAATATCTATAAGGCCGGATATTTTGATATTCCTTATGCATCAATAATACATATAGTAGAAGGGGGGCTACCTAAGGTTCTTACAAGGAATAATTTCCCCTAATCTCAACATAGTATCGAAAGTGTTCATTCCTTCGTGGCTACAGGAACACATCATCTCCAACATCTATCATCTATGCTCGTGCAACAAATCTGTCATCAGCACACCCTCATCCATCTCCCAAATGCCAGCTCATCTTTGTTGCCTATCAAGGACAACCATGTGAAGCTCCTGAACCACACGCCCTCATCCACGCAAGATCAGCTCGTCTTTGTCGACTATCCGAGCTTGTCTTTGAAACCTTTGGTCAGCAGATTTCACTGAGTCTTATTAATTTTGAAAATTAAAGAATGAACACCCAATTATGTTAAATTAGTCCACCTGTTGGGCATGGCCAGTTGATTCTAGTCTACTATCCCACACATAAGGAAACTATAGGATGGATGTTTTCCTAATAGCACTTCGTAATAAGTGGACACTCATCGAACTTAACACTTCCTCCAGGGAAGAATGACATCTCAATCTAATTGTAGTGGACCCTATGTGGTCCAAGCTCATAGCTACAGACCATTGTTCCACAAAAAACAATCAACTACTAATGTCACTGTATTATTGCACTGAAGAAAACTTGGATGGTTGTCAACTTATCAAAGTCAAACTTCATCATTCACTATTTAAAGTTAGTTACATGACCTCAACAGAAAACAAGAACTAATAATATTAAAGTTAGTTAATTAAAGAAAAAAATTTAGTGGCATATCTGAATATATGATTAAGCTTCCATTAATAACAAATTTTGTTCTTATATTTGCATTACATTATCGCACCAATTTAAAAAAAAAAATTGCACCTCACTGGTTACACAACATTTGGGGCAGCTTACAAGTATATTCAAAGTTCAGTCGGTTGATGTTTGTTCCCAAAAAATATCAGTTTACAATCTTCTCAAATAGTCAAGTTACATAGTCATTGCCAATTAATCTAGACTATCTGCTCTGTCATAAAATAACTTGAACTGTCGATATGTCAAAAGAGGCATGATCAAAACAAGCTGTTATCCCAATTCAAAATAAAGGGAAGGGAAACAATAGGACAGAGAACAGAATCATATTGACCTGTCAACAAGAAAAATATAGCCACACAGAAAAGAATGCAAAACTACAAGTACCACTACCAAAGATGACTTACAGCAATTATAACACGTCCTGAAGCAGAAAACTGTTCTCCAGCAATGTCAATTTCAACAGAAGTTTCAGCTCCTACTGCAGGTTGTGAAACACATGCAAGAAAGTGACGGACAACAAGCTCATACAATCTCTGGATATAACAATTGAGATGAACCATAAATCTTCATAATCATTAGTTCAAAATAAACCAAATCAAAATTTAACATTTGGCTGAATTATATTTTTTTTCACCAGTGTGCATACATTATGATCTTGACTCCAACTAGTTTCACCGGCAGAAAATTTTGTTGGATGAATAGGAGGATGAGCCTTGTCATCATGCCCGCCACTACTAGGGTTTCTCCAAAGCCTAGCCTCAGAGTCCAAAAGTCTTTGAGCATATGAACCCCAATTTGGATGACCTACTTGCTCTCCAACAATGGCCTAGGCCAGAAAATACCCAGAAAATAACAGAACATTAGAGAATAGTAGGGAAAGGAGTCCTCTTTCACCATACATGCCTATGATAGCAGTTTGACTATATGTGCAGCAATATGATTACTATTACTAGCAAACAAAAGGAGCAAAAACTAAAGACACACAGAAAGAACTTCAAAAAGTGTTGCTTGAGCATAAACTAACTTGTGGTAGCTACAAGAAAAACAGCATCTGGAATAGCATAACCATCGCAAGTCAAGATGGAGGATTTATAACAAGTTAGGTGAAACAGAATCATCAAATCCCTCAAAACAAGAATGATGAAACAAAGCAAGCACAGGGAGATTTGATGAGTTTGAAAAAGGTTAGAAAAGAGAAATAAAAAAGAGACAAAACAAAAGAGAGAGCTCATGGCTCACTCAGCACCAACTAGATGGATAAATAAAACAGATAGCAGATGGGATAGGGGAAAGTTTCTTGCAGTTAAATCACATTGTTTCATCCTTAATCCAACTTTGGCTAACAATTTTCGTTCACAATAAAGTTTGATACTCTTACTCACTAAATTATAATTGTGTGAGCAGGAGCAGCTATTTATAATCTTATAATCCGTGGAAACTATTAAAACAAAAAAAAATCTAGAGAAAAACTAAAAGGAATCATTGCACAAGATCAATTGTACTATACAGCAACATAAGAAAAACTAGACACTAACATGCAAGTCTGTGTTAACAGAGAACCCATCAGTCTCAGTGCGTGGATAGCTGATGAATCCTGCCTGATAAAGCTCTTCTGCTATCTGCAAATAAAAGATAAGTGCGGCAATTTTGATTGTATGTAATATATTAACCAAGAAATGAAACAGGCTTACTCTGTATCTTTAACAAAAATAACCAAGGAAAAACATCAACCAGTTTCTAAGTAGTTATTTGGATCTAAAAATTGATATATATAATAGATTAAGTTAAAGAATGTGAAGAGTGAAGACTAAAAAACAGTTCTTGCTAATAGTTTGTATTTAGTTCGCCCAATTTTTTTTTTTTAAAAAAGTACCAATAATTAAGTAGAATAAGATAGCATGAAGATACAATGCTATCTTTTCCTGCTTGCCTTTGTTGAGGGAATTAGTTGAAAATGAGTTGCAAAATGATACAATGCAGAGATTTTATCTTTTCCTGTAAGCTAGCAGATATCTGATGCAAGCAAATGGACAATTCAAGAAGAGGGTTCTGCTCCACCATGACAGCAACGATGCAACATCTGCAACTGCAGTTATAGGTAAATGGAGCCCCAGTTATCATCTACTCTCTCCCTTCCCATCCTATACCCTGTGAGTATTCAAGTTTGTCTCTTCTTATGTGTTATTACTTCAAATCAGTATCATGTAGAACTGGATGCAGGGGAGCCTACTATGGCACCTATTTATCCATATTGGTACATTAAAGTAGTAATATTTATATTGTTGATTGGAATTATATATAAGCAAGAAAGTTATCAAAATGCAGATTGCCGTAAAAGGGAAAAGTAGTTCATCTAAACAGTAACATGTAATGGAAGACAGAAATACTCAGACCAATCAGCACTACTACATTCAACTTCTTAATAACGTCACAGCCTCTACCAATTGATAGAACAAATTTAAAACCAAAAATGAGGTGTAGATATCTCTCACCTTCATAGTATGCTCAGAACTCATTCTAAAATATCTGGAGGCACGTTTCTGAAGCTCAACAGTACTTAATGGATATGGAGGATATTTCAGCTTCTCCTGATGTTTGACATTGATGACCTGAAAGAAGGCTAAGAAACAAGGTTAGACCTCACAATACAAAGGCATTGGGTGAACTAACACAGTTGCAAGCTCACAGTTGCAGTTGATTCTTCAACACACATCTCATAAACTATAGCCGCGCTCGTATAGTCAAACAAATGCACACGCCTGTAGAGGGCAGGTATTGGTTTCATAATATAGATCAGAATTACCCATATCGAAGGGATTGAAAAATATTACATCCAATTGAAGTTAGCAGTTCCCTCATCAGAAGTATGTGAACAGTTAATTGTCCAAAATTCTTCAGCTTCATGTGATTGTATCTCCCAATATCTTTCCACAATAAAACCCAGAGTAGGGAACTGCACGTTACCAAAGAAGATCATAATAAATTTCAATCTACAGAATGTATGGCTTGAATATGAAATGAAATAATGATCCTTAGTTCTTCAACTTAAGTGAAATAAATGAGCAGACAAACCTGACATGGGCCATAACTTAGTACAAGATTCCTACCATCACCAGCAAAATCAAGAACAAATGAGTCTTTTATTAGCATAGTCTGAAACCTAGTAAAGGAGGCACCTATTCGAAGATCAATTTCCTGCAAGATATGATGCCATTGCCATTTTAATTAGTATTTAGTTAACAAGACAATATGGGTGAAGGCAACAAACCAGGCAATTGCACTAACTATTTTAATATATTATATAAAGTGAAGGATATGAAATAAATGTCAAATTTGCCACTAACAAATTCAATGATAATTGCCTAAATGCTTACCCTTTTCATTTAATAACCATGTATAATAAAAGAGCTGGAAGCAAAAGGAATATCGTAACAGCATTTCAAAAAGAGTTCATCACCTGCCTAGCATTTACAGCATCGGAAAACAATTTGTTAGGTCTTGCAAGGTTTTGCACAGAATAATGTATTTCCCTGCCAGTTTTCAGAAGTCAGCATTATAACTTAATTAATACGATAGAGAGGAATTAAAAAATATTATTTTTATCAGAAAGAGAGCTATTACATTCATATATCATTGTTTATCCCATTTAACATCTAATTACATCAAGTGGGATTAAACCTATCCATATTAACACCTAAATTATTACCCTTTACACTCTCCCTCAAGTTGGAGCATACATAAGTTAATCGATGGCCTGCTTATTATATTTTTATATACTCAATTTGTTTGTATATTTAATAATTGGTAATTAATATTTACCAAATGATATTTATTTGGATTTACCAGTAAATTTTAAGGCTGTTTTAAACTTAAAATCGGATTAAAGGTAGATTTACCAGTGGAATTTTGTTAAACAATATAAAATGAGATTTTTTGAAACATGAGCAGGGCTACAAGAGTGGGAAAATGATAAGACACCAATTGGGATTTTGATGAGTATTCCAAGGGCAAAATATTCAAATAAATAATTTTTGGAAATCAAAAAACTTGATTGGAATATGGTTAAATTAAAAAGAAAGAGAAAAAATTGAAAATTCTAGATGATCTTCATCTTGTGAATTCATTATTCGTATCAGTTTTAATTTGATTGTCCTTCCCTACCGCAGTTGAGCATCATGAATCTTGACTTATATGAAATATTGATTGAAATATAATCTAATCTTGCCAGTCTAAGTGGAAAATAAGGCAATTTTGAAAGCAGAGTAAAAAAGTAGGATAACATAGTTAGAGTTTTTTGAGCTTATGGTTTTAGATATTATTAAATACCTCTTATTTCCTCCCCCAAATCCTGTGAGAAGCTGTAACTTCCCCTTTTCTCTTGTTCGGCACGCCCGATCCCAAGCCAATTCTTCCTCCTTTGGTCAGTGCTACATCAAGCAGTGGTTGAAGCCTCCCTTCCTCCTCTCTTTCCTCACCAGCCTGCTCACCTAATTCCTCTTCACTGATACCACGACCCTCTCTTCAAGCAGTGGCTGGAGCCTATAACCGCAAGCCCTTTTCTCCTATCCCACACGACAATAGTGTTCTAAGCCTTTTCTTCCTCCTCTTTTCACACGCAAAGCTACCCATGCGTTGTCTCCTCTCTGTCCACCATTGCTCCGCTTGTTGCGACGCAATTCCTCTCTCGTCAAGCAGATTAAGTTCTTATTCGCCTAAGAGGAGCTGCAGGTAGATCTCTCACACCTAATCATCCTGTGCGAGCAAAGTGTGTGCTTGGAGATCATGTGCCTCCGGTCATGCTGTTGCACACGACTTCCGTGCAACCCCATTGTTGTTGCTCCTCGTCCACTGGTGCTGTTGTTGCACCTACTATGCAGTCACCATTACCTGTTGCCTATGTTGAGCTTGCATCAAAGAGTCAAGAGACTTGACTCTTCTTCCCCATTCCCCCTCTCATCCGAGTAATGAGCCCTAGTAATCTTCTTTAACAATACCTCACTAGAGTAGGGGTAGTAGCTTCTTGTAGTAGCTTCACACAAGGTCATGCACTTCATATATTATAGGTACTGTTATTGTTTTAGGTGTTGTTCTAACTATAGTGATTGTTCATTAGGATATTTCTCGAAGCAGTTAGCTAGAGGATTCATTGAGTAAAGGCATGCTAGGAAGTATCTCTTTGGATAAGTTGGATGATGCGAGATGACAGAGCAAAATGGCAGAGCCCATAATTTATGACCTGGGATGAACCACGGGGCGGTCTACTAGCCAAATCGAAGCTCATTCTGACTTCGAACATTTTTATCCTTTTTTGTTATTATTTTTATTATTTCAGGTCTAGGGTTTAGGGGTATTTTCGTCTTTGCAATGTTAGTCTATTTAAATCATTGTTTAGTTGGTTTTAGATTTTTAGTTTTTGATCAATAATATTTCGGCCGTCTTTTCCCCAAAGTCATGAGTAGTTTTTGGAAACCTATTTACTGGTATTCTTTTGAATCAACAAGTTTTTAGAAGATTGCTTAGTATTCGTGCGCAAATCAACGAAATCGATAGCTTCCGCTATATCCAAGTTGACCTTGTGGAATCATGCTATTGAGAAGACAACAACGCGTTGACAACGCCTTTGATCGTGATATGGAGGAGCAGTTTCAAGAGATGATTGACAGACGGATTGACTTGTCCGTGGATTGGCTTACAGAGAGGATGGCAGTGATGTTGGGAAACCAAAATAGAGGAAATCTAGTCCAACACCATCACTGGACAAACTCGGAGAAGGAAGAGGACATTTTTGACGAGGAGGTTCCCGCATCGCAGAGCATCTAATAAATTTGCATGCGACTTCGGCCTCCGACTGCAAGATAAGTCCGTCCCTATGTCCACCTCCAAAATCGAGGCGGTAGGACTACAAGGAGGATACTACTTTGCGAGATCCTCTCGGAGCACGGCAAGATCCGGACGAAATCCAACCTCGACGAACGACCCTAAACGCCTTTGTCCAAAGATTATGTCTTCGTTGGCGTCTTGGGATCGTCGAATTCTTCTTTCGTTCTGCTACTTCTTCATCGTCGACATCCTTGGATGTCATAATTGATGACCTCGCAGATTCCACTACAAAGACTGCGTTGGTTTTGCCTATCTATGATAAGCCGGTATATGATGACGATTATCTGACGGGGCTCCGGGCCTGAAGAACTCATCATTGACGAAGTATGAGGATATTTTTTCTGCCATTTTGTCGGGATTCGGTCATGTTTCGACACCTCCGTTTATGGATCTTCTTCAGAACTTTCAGAAACAAATGCCAGAGTCCAAGGGTGAAGAGTGATAGGAGATATTTGGAGGAGGAACAAAATATCTCAGTTTGACGAGTTGATTTTAGGATTCGGTAAGAACAGCCCACTGGAAGAACGGGAAAGAATTACCGAGGGAAAACTACAACTTCAAATTGGTGATGTTGTTGATGAATCAACCAAGGCAAAAGCCACAAACTCTGAACTTGCATGGAGGGCTGCTGAGGAAGTAGTAGCCAAGGCTTATAGCAAGGAAGAGATAATTGCAGGAGATTTGTTAAACATGCTCAACAACCCCTCAAGCTCTGAGCTGCATATGACCCAAAGGTTAATGGAAGGGGGAAAACAGTTGTCCAATCAGAAGAGACCACAAGAGAGATTGTTCTAACGTGGGCTAGAGCAATAAAGAAGACACTCATTGCATCTGTTGTTAAAGCATTCTCCTCAACATTGTTAACTAATCCTGGGATGGACATTGCAGACCTCGAATATGTGTTATTGGGATGGAGTATGAGAGGAAATCACAACGTCATGGAGGTCAAGAATGTCATGAATGCTCACCAGGAGCTTCTGAACACAGTGTTGGTACAATTGATTCCTTTCCATGGTGATTCTTTTGATGACGATGTGGCCAATAATTCGAGGGTGAATTTTCTCTTCCTTGGAGAGAATGATGCGGAGCAAAGCCCATATTTTATGACTCGGGATGAACAGGACGGTCTACTAGCCAAATTGAAGCTCGTTCTGGCTTCGAATATTTTTATTCTTTTTTGTTATTATTTTTATTATTTTTTGGGTCAAGGGTTTAGGGGTATTTTCGTCTTTGCAATGTTAGGGTCTTGAGTCTATTTAAATCATTGTTTAATTGGTTTTAGATTTTTAGTTTTTGATCAATAATATTTCGGCCGTCTTTTCCCCAAAGCTACGAGTAGTTTTTGGATGTCTATTTCTAGCATTCTTTTGAATCACTAAGTTTCTAGAAGATTGCTTCCGGTATTCGTACGTGAATCAATGGAATCGATAGTTTCCGCTACATCATTGGGCATCATAGGTTACAAGTTTTATTATGATCTTTATTTTTAGTTGGATTAAATTAGGTGCTTAGATGTGTAGGTGAGGTTGATATTGTAGAAGGAGAGACAAAAATAACTATAATAACAATACTTTTGAGGTCGACAATAACATTAAAGTTATATTAATTGGATATTTGATTGATAGAGGTGATTGAGGTGCAGAGGAAATAAAATATAATAGTGGGATGATTTAGTGGAAATTAAGGCTTTTATTGTTGAGGTTGATTTGATCAACCTCAAAAAATAAATTTTAATGGAGTATTAATCAGGTTGTATGATGATGATTGTGCGTGGATATGGATCTCTAAGGATAGCTAATTAACCACTTAAATGACAGGCATTGAGATGATCTTAAATTAGAGACTTAATCACAATATGGGGTCTTGTGGAATAAGGTTGAGCTTGAGGATAAATTGTTTGAATTATAAATTTGATAAGTAATTGAGGGATAAATTAGCTTATTTACGAAGTGTGGAATGATGTTGTAACTTTGAGGATTTGAGTCAACTTATTGAGGTTTACTTGTGAAATTAAAAGAGAGTTAATCTTGGATCTTTATAATCATGTTGACTAAGAGGTTATTCTTAATGTGTCAAACCTTTCGAAGAACCCACTATATTGTGTTGTTGTTCTATTGCTCTTGTATTTTTATCCCTCTTTGTTCATAGTAGTATTGATTTTAATGATTCACATATGTGTAATCTGGTGATGTATATTCATGCAGTTTAACAGTAGGAACATGTCGAACCTTACATCATACAAAAGTTTGTGTAACTATTCATGCACATTTTCATGCAATGTATATATATGATGCATGTGGTATTTATCTTAAATGTATCAGGTAATTTATTTTGTTGTTAATTAATGTAGAGTAGAATACTACCACCAAAGATTAGAACACAATAACTTAGAATAAAACATCACAATTACAATTGAATGCTATTTCTTGTGGAATACATGGTGGATGTTGAATTATTTATGGGTGGAGCCTTTGGCCCATTAGGATGATGATGATGGACAATTAGCAATTTTATATCAGTTTCCTTTTACCTCGATTGTGCTTGTATTGTAGCAGAGTAAGTCATGGGCTTCATGAGAAGAAGTTAAATTACATGCGCATCTAAAGGAAGATGGCAACATCATCATTGTAATGGCAAGTCGATGCACAACTGGGTGAACAAGGATCCACACCTTAGAAATATGGTTACATTGATGTGGATATGATCAAATTTAATTAGAATTGAACTAGTTCAAGAATCAACAGTAATTACATGGATAGCTAAATTGAAAAAGGACAAGTTCATAATAGGCAGATTTCAAAATGCAATGAGCAAAGATTGGATGATGATGGCTAGGACCATGCAGAAGAGAAATGGGAGTCCTATGCAGAGTGGAGGATTATTGAAATTACATGGGAGAACATTAATGATAGAACTAAGGAGGGAAGAGGAAGCATTACAAACGGAACAGTATATGGCTCATTAAACATGTGACTTCCCCTTAAAGGAATTGAAAAGGAGGCAATTGAATCCCAAGGAGACAACAGTACCAAAATGAGATGGATAAAGTTGTATCAGTCTTACCAAAAAGAGAAACATTACACCATATATAGGACTCAATATAAGACTTGTTGACTAAAATATCCCATGTGGGACTAAACATGTGCATACTAACACTCATATGATTATTAACTTGAAAAATCCAAAATGAAGTAACATCATATCTAGAAATTAAGCATAACATACCTATCAATTAGTGCAGAGAAACGAGCTCTCCAAATGTTGAGATTATCATTTGCAGCAGTGCAGACTTCTATGACTTCGTAAGCAATATTCTCACCCTCTCTATCACAATCAAGCCACAAAACAAGCCACTGACATTTCCTTGCTTCCTCTTCCAAAGTTTTCCTGATGTCCAACTTATCCTGCACTTCAAAGGAATAAGGAAATTGCAGTGGTACGATGCGATCTAA
Source organism: Hedychium gardnerianum (assembly GCA_038050645.1). Lineage (NCBI taxonomy): Eukaryota > Viridiplantae > Streptophyta > Magnoliopsida > Zingiberales > Zingiberaceae > Hedychium > Hedychium gardnerianum. The sequence continues at coordinate 5,618,024 of JBBUKS010000044.1, forward strand.
AGATAGCACAAGAAGGGGAACGTAAGGCATTCAATCAGGTATACGCAAATGTGACAGACATATTTCACTAGGCTAATGAGAAAGGGAGGATTGAATGAACCTGCTTAGGCATATAGATAGAAGGTTTGTTTATCTCAAAATCCAACTCAGATTTGCATGAACAAGACACCAAAAATTCAGATTGACTGTGAGCTACTAGATATCAATTGTGGTACTAGAACTTAGCTCACTTAGAATGACTTCGCTTAATAGTTACGAATATTAAAGTCAGTTGACCAATTTATGCTAGAAATCACACTCTTGTTTTTGTTTAGAAGACATAACCCAAGAAAGACCAACAAATTCCATTTTCATTTTGTATATAGCTTTCCCTTTGTATTAAAGCATAAATAAGTATACTTCCACACGCTAAATCAATGTGGTATAGTACAATGTATTGACCACCTTTGGAAAGAGTAGGACGATCCAGCATAAAATTCATCATATTACATTGCACTAGACCTGACCACGGGCCAGGTCGAACCGGACATGGCCCGAAACCGGAACCAAGCTTGACCCATAACCAACCAATGGAAGAAGGTGTTAGCTTTGATTAAACATTGATGCCTTGAAGTAGGCCAATGGAAGAAGGTGTTTCATGTTTAAAGACAAGCTAGCACTCAGGTGGAAGAAGAGGTGACATCGTTGTGTCTAAGTGGAAGAAGAAGAATACTTGCACAGCATTGTTGTCTAGGCGGAAGAGGGAGAAGAGCATATTGCCCATATTTCATGTTTCAAGAAGAAGAACAAACCATGTTATGAGGTTCTGGACAAGTGAGCACACCAGTGGAAGAAGAGGAGGGTGTTGTGTCTTGGCAGAAGAAGACAATACGCATGGCACTAGTATTTCAACAGAAGAAGAAGAATCTATAATGTTGGATTGTGTGTTCTCAAAAAAAGAAGATCACACCATATTGGTGTGTTGCCAAATAAGCAAGCATGCAAGTGGAATAAGAGCAAGCAACAATGTGTCTCGATGATCGAAAAGTATAAAATGGAGTTATTGTGCTGGCAAAAGAATAAAGCAATGAACCATTGTGAATAGCAAACTATTATCATTCATCTCTCTCCCCCAAAATGAGAGATTAAAGGGATTTTTTTTCTTTCGACTTATCCTTTCTTGTTAATCCGCCCTTCAAATAAACAACTGAACATATGGATATATAGGTTTACTATACTCAGCCATTCATCCTTCAACTTATCCTTCCCACTGCATGCTTAAGTGGCATAAGTGTTCAATCAACAAAAACCTCTCAATTACCATAAACCTAACAGGAACGACTATTTAGCCCAATTGTAGCAGGGATGGCAGAACTTTGACTACTGATCCTTTGATGACTCAAAAAGAGTTAGGAATAAGAACTTGGCATTTACCCTAAGCCATCCTAAAGCATAAATCTCAAGAATGCACGAGCCTAACCCTAAATCGGTGTTCTTCACTTCTTCAAGCTGCGGTAAAATAAGTGTGATGAACCTGAATGATGGCAGAAACTCACAACTAGGACCAAGATTTCCAAAAGAAGGTTACCTCAGGGACGAACTTGCGAACGGGGGCGTCGTACAGGTCTACAGGGTCGCAAGAATGCCACTTGCGGAAGCGATCTTCGAACTCCAGTTCCATGAGGTGGCCGGTGACGGAGGTGACCAGCATGTGGCAGGCTTGGGAGCCGATGCAATACTCGAACTCGAACACCCGGTTGAACCGCGACCGCCCCTCCCGCGAGCGCATCCCTCCACTGCTGCGCGACAGGATTTCCGCGACCGCCTTCGCGACCGACGGCTTCTCCGCCACATTCAGCACCCGGATCGTGCCGCCGCCGCGGCGTCGCGACATACGATCCGCTCTCTCTCCCTCCCCCTGCCGAAGATCGGGGATTCGAATAACGGGGCGAGCGCGCTCAGGCCGACGGCTACTCGTTTTGATTTAATAAAAGGTTAAAAAGACCTTTTTCTTTGAATTTATATATATATATAAAACATCTCAATTTTCAAGCTTCTACTGTCTCTACTTTCCTTGAATCCGACTGTGATTGTTGGGTTATTGCTTCGGATTTATGATGATCAGTAGGATCGGTCATCTATAGTATTAATCGATACAAAACATTTAAAGAAACTTTTAACTCACTCACTAGAACATAACATGTAATGAATACAACCGTAATTTCACGTTATCATCGTCATATCATTTTTTTAAAAAAAAAACAATATTAATAATTTTCTAATTATTAAAATCAAAAAATTAAATAATAGTAAACGTATTAATCAACTAAATAAATTTAAACATATAAACTTTTAATAATTAAACAAACTAGAGTTAAACTCAAATCAAACTTGTACCAAATACAAGCTCCTAAAAAATTCATTTTACTGGCTTAATTCATTTTAAATTTAATATAATTATCTTATCAAATAAATTTAAATAATATAAAATTTGACTCAACTTGCCTCTACTTTTGGCATGGATAATAGACACCTTATGCACAAAGTATAGTAAAAATGTACTAAAATTTTTCTTCATTTTTGCTTCCAAATCCTAATTAGGACTCACTCATTCTTGTACTCGATTTCCTGCAAGCTTTGCGAAATAAGCTTCATAATTATGAAGGCCTGTGACTGTTTGTCATCAGAAGTGGTTAAGACGTACAGTAATTGAATTTCTAGATTTTGTTGGGATTTAAAAAATTGTCCATTCTTCTAAAGGAAAAACAAAGGCATTAAAAAAAATAGTTACCTTTTCCCATACACTGAAGAGCTTTTGAGTAGGAAGCGTAAGGGAAAACCATACTGGAAGTTTTAGTTGCCTTCAATCACATGCATATAAGGTCATCTTGTGCAAGTAACAACGATCACCTCATCGTGGCAATTTATTAGTTTCGAGTTACTCACATTGAAGAATCGAGACAATGTGTGATAAATCTGCAGCATAAATGGACTGGAACAACTGAAACACACAAACACAAGCCTTAGAGAAGATATACGAGCGACAATGCTTGCTACATTATCAAGACAATTCTGCCACAGGGATCAGTCTGTTCAAGAATATCCTTCCAGCATGATATAGACAAAGCCACTTGGCGCTGAGGATCTCCTGTTGGTAAAAGCGAAAATAACAAGGATTAAGAAAGCAAATCAAGTTGATCAAACAATCAACCCATCGCAAGTAACTTGCCCAATTCTACATGATATTGGAAAATTGTATTTGACTAGGGCTACATACAGACATTCTAGTAGGATATGCTTTTCGGCATGAGAAAGAAGGTAGTCAAAATCTTTCAGCCAGAACCTACCAAGCTACTTCATAAAACACCGAGGTTGAAACAGCTTTAATGAAATCTACAAGACTCACTAAGTGAGACCTGCGGTCCTTAGAGCTTCCCTCGACTCGTCACAATTAATAAAAGCATCAGAAATTAAAGATGGAAACAGGATCTTTACCTCTGGTAGTAAATGTAGCCAGCAAAACCAACCGCTCCAATGGCCACAAGCCCAACAAGAACAAGAAAAGCAACCAACCATCCCGACATCCCGCTTGACTTCTCATTTGAATTACTGGCGCTCAAATCTACACAACTTTGCAGATTACAAACTTCCTGCCTAGCAGGCTGCAAACAATCAAGTGGAAGAACTAGTGTTAAAAAAAAATTCTTCTGGAATCAGTAGCATCGGTCTGATTTTCACAGCTTCTCTGCAGAAACAATGCTGTCGGGATGCATAATTCATCATGGCCTCAGCCAACCATTTTGGCAATAACCATTTCAGGTCTGGTTGAATGTCATATTTTTCAACCAAAATCAGCATACTAGTATCTTGGCCAAGTTCAACCTAAGATTGTCGATGATTCCAATCATTCACTCAAAATGATCGGCGACAGCCAAAGCATAGGCTTAACTTAGTAAGTAAAACAGGAATTAAATATATGGTATATACATTTCCTATTGCATCTGAAATGATGAGAATGGCCTAAGCTCTACACTTTTGAATTAAATAGAAAAAATACAGAAATTGGAAACCTAAGCAAAGAACCTTTCACTCTGAAATTGTTCTATATGTGCAGGTGGCAGTGTGACACTTTATTTAGAGGCTTGATAGAATAACAAATAAATGAGTTTTCAAAATATTGGATTAAACAACAAATACAACTGATTGGCCTTCTGTTATGAATTATCGTATCAAATCTTTAGTTGTAGAGGTCTGAAATGTTCAGGTATGGTAGTAAAGACAAAAGACATCTGATCGATATCTTGTGAATCAACATCAACATCAACAATATCTTGAGCATGTAGCATGAAGTATATAACTTGGGGAGCGACAAATTCATGCTGATTTGCTAACAAATTCAAGTTTTCACTACGGGTAACATCCGATGTTAATTCCATAAAGCAAGCAACAAAAAGAATTCAAATCTTGAGCTTAAGGATTTTTGTTTGCGAAGGTTTTCCATAGAGTTGCATGAAAAAACAACATTTTCATAATCCAGAAATACCAGCTATGATTGCATACAAGTCATAACTGTAAAATCCAACGTGTCAATTAATGATTGACTATTAACTGCTGCAACTAAAACATGGTGCCAACCTGACACCGACACAAATATATATATTTGCTACTAGTTTTGATACTGAAGTACTTAAGCATGTTTTCAAACGTCATCAAGAAAATGTTTCTTTAACTCACCATTTCTTGGCCTGAACACCTACTATCATCCACTGGGTAGTGCTTGATGGATGAATCAGTGATACTTCCATAACAGCCAACATCTCTATAGCGAATTCCACCATCACAAGGAGAAGAGCATTTCATCCATTGCCCAGCAACCCACTTAAAAATTTCTGACAATTGTAGAGGCATTGAGTCGCAACTTTAGAAAAGACACGAAGACCTCTACTCAATATTATGTTTAAACAGCAGATATCCAAATTGGATCTCTAATGTTAGAATATGTGCACATCAGACTATTCATATAATACCCTAATTAGGTTTCTTCCATTTTACCAACCAAAAGGGCTTGATTGCCAAACTATTTGATGAAACAATTTTACTTTTTTTAAAGAAAAACTAAAAGAGACAAATACTTCTTAATTTAATGGGACTCTTTTTTTAGAAACACGAAACAGAATAATTTATTCCAAAAGTTGTTTACCATATGTCAAATTTAAATCATTCAAACCCTATTAAAAATGGCAATATCCCCCATTTAATTTAATTTAGAAAAAAGATGAGCAAAATTAATATAGTTTTGTCAATTTCAGTTATCAAATAATTTTGTCAAACAACCTGCTAAACTGAAATAATTCATAAAAATGGGGAAAAGAGGCAAATGTCTATATAATTTATTGAGTATTCATATTTTTTAAAAGGGTAAAATTAATTTAATTTTGATAAATTCAATCCATCAAGATATTTCACCAAATAGCTTAATGGAATGAAATTGATTAATTTTGCACCTTTTTAAACTTAAAAATATATATTTAGCCATAAATGGATATTTGTCCACTTTTGCATCATGTTGTTTCACCAAACCACCTGATCATCAAATTGTTTAGTGAAACAACTTGGTGTTTTATTAGAAAAGGCTTGATTTTTGGCATTCATGAATAGAAGGATTTGGTTATGAACATTTTTCAACATTAGAGGCCCGATTTGTGTATCTACTCAAGTTTGTAAACCATGGCAGTCTTATTTGTATGCCATGGGAAAAGAACGCAATAACATATTTAGTTCAGAAAAACAAAAAAGCCTCACTACATTTGTCTGTTTATAAAAATCAGTGCATTGAGTACCAAGGTCTACAAAGTCCATAAATATAGTTACCTTGTGGTTTTAATTGGACAGCAAGCTCTGCGCCAGTTTTACAGAAACCAAATTTGCTGCTCTTATCCATTAGGTAAGGATCTGAACAATCAGTGCAACATACATACTCATCACCAAAGTCTAGCTTGTTGTTGCATCTTGAGCACTTGTTTGTTACACTTGGGCGCTCTGCAAATAGGTGAAGGGAAGCTTACTTTACTAAATTTTATAAAATTCAACAAAAATGTTCATCTCATATGAACCAAGTATACTGAATTCTATAAATCTCATCTACATCTAAATCACTAGACAATTTTTTTTTTCAATGAGGTCATGCAACAGGGTGAATTTGCATTAAAGAACATAATGTTCATGTACCTTTAGTAGTGTATCAGATATCTAGGACTAGGAGACGATTTCAAATTAGAGAAGACATAACACCAAGATAGAGGTCAACTAAAGATATAAGAAGCATTGCACTAGAATCATATAGAATTTAATTAAGCGTAACTTGTTGAAATTAATTGTCTTGAAAATCTTATTAAATTGTTAAAACAATGGATGGAGTAAATCTTAACTTGTTGAGATTTACAATATCAGAGCCTTTAAATGGGGAGGGCTCTACAAAATAATTCATCAATTTCTTAAACTGTTTATTGAAAGAATATACCTTTCTGAGTTTGATCCTTTCCTACTCTTTTCGAGTTCGATCCACTAAATCAACTGCATCCATACTTTCATGAATAATTGAGAGCATTGGAGTTGAACGCTTTCTCGAGTTGGTCAAACATTAAAAATATAGAACTTAGTTGTTATCCACGTAAATACACATCCTCATCAACCTCAACAAATAAATTTGACGACATAGGAGGAACTTCATCTTAGACAAAGAATTCCTTCACTTTGCTACTTGGAATATCATGGCTTAAGTGGCAATTGCTACTTAAGCAAGACAAAAAAAAAATTCAAAGGCATCCACTTTTTCAAAGGCGTGATAGTGATTTCACTAGTGTTGTAAATAGCGGGAGGCGGTGGCGGGGCGGTCAGTGACCACCTACCGCCTAGGCGGTTGATTTTTTATTATTATTTTTTATACA
>JBBUKS010000044.1:5633823-5646884 GCA_038050645.1 Hedychium gardnerianum
TCCCTGAAATGAAGATACTGCAAATGTTTGCTACTTAGTACAAAACAAGGACAAAGTGAAGATTTTCATGGTATGCCTAGTTGAAGACACTTTAAATGAGTTATCTTTGTATTTTTTTTTGTAGGTATATATATTCTATGATAGATGATGTAAAAGTTTATTTTTGAAAAAAACAGTGCTCGAAAGATAAAATTGAGGCACAATTTATAATTTTTCCTAGGGCATTTAAACAACAAGGACCGGCTCTAGTTGTTTGGGATCGCCTCACCAATAAGTTTGTCATTTTTGGTTTCACCTTGATAAATGAAGATCAGGAGTGCAAATGAATCGAGTCTCTTCGTGAACTTTTTAAATCGATTCAAAAAATATTTAATTTGATTTATATTTGAAATTATCGAATTCGAGTCAAATTTGAACATATTCGATAATTTTTTTGAATCGAATTCGAACTTATAATATTTTATTTGATTATTTTTTTTCATAATTTAAATTTAAATATGTTCGAATTAAGATTCGAATAATTTGATTCAAATTCAAATTTAAATTATTTTGAATTATAATTTGATTCTGCGTTCAAATCAAGTTCAAATAATTCAAATCGAATCGGAGTTCGAATTTTTTTTAATCGAACTCGAGCTAAAAATTTTGAGTTTCAAAATGAATTTGAATACCACATGTATTTTTTAATTTCGAATTCAAATATCAATATTTATATACTATTCATTCGGATCGTTTGCAGCATTAATGAAAATTAACAAATATTTAGGAGTTTGAATTTTAAGTGAAGGAACACACTTAGGACTGTCGGTTAACTCTTTATCAAGTTTCGACCCTTAGCTTTAGCATTCAAACATTTAATGTCGGTTATAGTTTACGGGTTTAAAATCATCGATTACGGTTTAAGTTACAGTTATGGTTCATTGTCGATTAAATATTATTATTTATATTTTATTTTTTAAAAAATTATAAATTTAAAAAAGTAAAAAAAGAAAAAAAAGATTAAATCTTATTTAAGTTGCTTATTAATCCCCGTACCAGAGAACGTAATTTACTTACTTTTTTACTAGAAATTATAACGAATTAAATTAAATTTCTTTTAAATTCAACTTGATAAAATATTTTTATATAGAAAATTATTTATCGATTTGGTCAATATTATTTAAATTTAATTAATATCATTTTAAAAAGATCAAAATCAATATAAAATTATTATAGTAATAGTTGTTATAATATATTATAATAATCATTTAATAGTTGTGAATGTTAAAATTATTATAGTAATTATTTAATAATTGTTAGAAAACTTTTGAGCCGATTTGAACAATTTTAAATGTTTTTAATTAAATTTAAATATTTTTTATTAAATTGATAAAGAATTTTTTTAATATAAAATATTTTTTATATAATATTTTTAATCAAATTAACACATTATAACAACTGCTAACTACTTCGATTTTAATAATTAAGAGTATTCTTTTAATTTTACCCACTATATAATGTATAACAAAATTTAAAAAAAAAACAATTACTAACTGATTTAACCTAAAGGTCGATTTATTATGCAAAAAATAATTTCCAATGAATTATTTAGAGTTTTCTTGTATTTTTTTTAATTAGCACTAATTATTCGATCCTTCAGGTTAACTTGGCTCGACTAATGAAAATTCTCTTCGATGTCTTATAATATGCTGTGACTAAAAATCAAACTATAAATATTTAAAAAATTATATAAATATCCTATAGTTTGAGGGGAAAACGAAAATATGATCAATTTGAGAAAAATTAACTTACACCAAAAGTAAAATAAATAAATAAATATATTAAAAAAATATTAATAAATCGCGGCCTAATTACAGCCGTTCCGTTGCTCCAACGGTCAATCCTCCAGCCTGTTCCTCGCAGGCTTCTCCGATCCTCAAGCGCCGCCTTTGATTCTCCTTTTCCTCCTTTTCCTCCCTTTCCCCCGATCTCTTCTCCTCGTCCCTCTCGAATCCCTAATCCACCAGATTCCCTCGACGGCGATGGATTCCCATCCCAAATCCCCTCCTCCTCCTCCGCCGGGCAACATCGTCTTCTTCAGCGTCTCCAAGGAGCAGGATCTCGTCCATTCCTACAATGGCGGCGGCAACGACCTCCAGGCGCTCGCCCAGGGTTGGCTCCGCAATGCCAAGCGCCATCACGTGTGGCACTCCCACACCGAGGCCGACAAGACGTTCGGCTTCCTGATGCGCGACGGCTACACCTTCTTCGCCATCGACGACGATGCCGGCGCCGGCAACGCCGAGATGCTCGCCTTCCTCCAGCGCCTCCGCGAGGCCTACGAGGACGCGCAAAGGAAGGACAAGATCGACGGCGAGGTGCTCAACTGGGTCCTCCGGGTCGGATCCGGCGGAAAACCCAGGAACGGGTCTAAGAACGATGGAGCCCTCAAGATCGAGGCGTTCCCGGGCGGCGTGATCTCGATGAGCCGGAGCTTGAGCTCCAGGCTTACGGGGCAGCAGCGCGCGACGAAGTTGTGGTGGCGCCGGGTGAAGATCGTGGCCGCCGTCGACGTGCTTCTCTGCCTCACGATGCTCGCGATCTGGTTAGTGGTCTGCGGAGGTTTTCAATGCCTTTCTTGATCGTTTCCGTCGTCATTCTTCTGTTTCGAATTGGCACAAAGGTGCAATTTTTTTTTAACGAGTTTCACGGATCGACAAGCGCCACCGATGATTCGGATCATCTTGTTCATGTTTCTCTTGAATCTATTCCTCTCCAAAACGCCTTTCTTCTTCTTCTTCTTCTTCTTCTTCTTCTTCTTCTTCTTGTAGATATAGATTCAAACAGGGACAAGACGTCCAATCAAAACAAGCTGCTTGAATTTGATCTGCTGTAAATATCTTCCGGAACGTCTAATAATGTTAAATCAGACTCGATTTCATGTTCATAATCTTCTTCAAGAACTATCAAATCTCGATTTCTTATTTATTTCGCAAGGTTCAGTTTTGAAATTTCTGAAGCATTCATACATGTGGCATTTTCTCATTAGAAAGATACAAATTTTCATGAAGAAATAGCATCAAATTAGCTAAATTACCAATCGTTGCTAGATCCAAACAATTTTTCATTAATTTGTAACACCCCTTAGTTCGAAGCAAGAGACTCCAACTAAGTGCCCCCGGGGCATGGAGCAGCGGTGAATACTCAAGAATAACTCGGTTCAATTCTTGACCGTAGCATGCACATACTTTATTTTGAATTTTTTTTATAGAAAATGACATGAAGTAGATTATCCAAGTGGAGTTGATCCATCTCTCCCTATCGTAATGTGCATATTAATATCTCTTCTCGCATACTTATTTCATAGCCCAATGTTCACAATTACTATTGTATGACCTAGAGAGTCCTTTCGGGACGAACTATTGGCTAATGCTGCATTACCACTAAGGTCTGAGGATCCTATATTCAAATCACGAAAATAATCTTTTATAATATAAAACACTGGGTACAAAATAGGTCATTTTTCAAAATCCCATGTTGACGGACGAGATCCTGCGTTGACGGAAGCTTTATACACCGGGTTTTCTTTTTTTATAAAACTTCCCCATAAACCACATTTGCAACATGGACAAAAGTGAATTCCATCGATCAAGGTTTGGAACAAAGCAATAGATTGAGCTCATCATACTCTATTCCTAATTCACTTAATCCAGCATGGCTCAGGCAGTTGGCCATTTCGCCTCCGCATCTCTAACAGAAAGAAGAAAGCAACCAAATGACTAAAAACCATCACCAAAAGAGCCAACACTCGTCCGGTGATGATATTGCAGAAAACAAACCAAGTTGGTCCACTACTAATGGCCAAACTTCCTAACAAAAACAGTTTAGGAGAGTAAACTTCCTACTGAGTGAGAAGAACTCAGCAATTTTAGGCAGCACCTTCGGTGTCCTCATCTTCAACGTTGTTATGATCTGTGTCGGCATCAGCGTCGAGTAAGGATTTATTGGGACCAAGCTTGACGGCTTCAGCAATCACTGGAAACTTCTTCTTAGGGGAGAGTCTCTTGGCCTCTTCGCTTGTGTAGATGTATATCTTCCTCACCATGCTGCAGAATTCCCTGCAATTGGAATTTTTTCTAAGGAACAAATTTTGAATATAACTATTAGTAGAGTCTTATGAAGATAATTTTGCAGAGCCTTACGCCCAGGGGTCGTCGCCAACCATCATCATGTCATCCTCATCGTCCGTGTAGACGACCACCCACTTTCTGAGTGCACTATTAAGCTCCCCTTCGATATTAAACATAACTTCCAACTTCTGCAAAAGCTTATCGTATCCAGATAATCTGGTCAAGTCGACTGCCCTACCAACTGCCATTCCTTGCATGTGAACCTGCACAAAGAAAAGGGGTTTCAGCTATAGTTTCAAGCTCGAAACTATAGCAGTTTCTCCAAACTTCTCCGGAAAAAAAAACAGTTTGCATATTTGGATCCGAATGTAATACACGAAAACCTTAATTGTTCTTGATCAAAAGAAGACATCGAATTCGGAGGAATGAAATTCCATAACCTTGGTGCAGCTCCTGAGTTGCCGGGTTTGCATCTCCCTCGAACAAGACATATCTGGCTCACTGGTGATTGCAGGTGTATCAGATCTATCAGCAGACTGTTGTGATTGTCGCTCTGAATCTACCTCCAAATATGTCGTCGGCTGGTCCGCCCCGGCCCCTGTAATCGTTGGAACTGGTGATCTTTCTTCTATTCCACAACCTTCAATTAGCTGAATACCAAATATCCTGCAGCCTTTGCTAGTTTCATGCCTTTTATCGCACGACTCCTTGTTGCTGCTTGCAGATAGGGCATCACTTTGAGTTTCCGGTCTGACTGACCAGCACATGCGGCTGTTGGTAACAGTTGACCGAGAATTTTTCGTTTCGAGAAGTCCAACAGAATTGGGATTAGACGCAGATGCAAACAGAGAAATCGGTTTAGATGGTGAATGTAGCTCCGAAACTCTTTGTGATGCTGAGAAAGAGAACATTTGGGCAGTCTGGGATGGCGATTTCCATCCACCTAGATACGAGTAACCGTAAGTAACGAATTTGATTATATTAGTGGCAAATTGAACAGGAAGCCCAAGTGTTGAAAGAACAAACAACTAGTGAAGACAAATGAAACTGGTTGAGAAGCCATACCGGACCCAGAAGATAAGACCGATGAAATAAGTGAAACTGGTGGTCGTGCCCGTTTGGCTCTCTGGACTGGTTGGGAGATTGGAGGAATAGCTGCAACGTGCGGCTCCAATTCCCAAGGAGAAACTCTGCCAGGTAGGGCGATCGACAATTGCTCATCCCATTGGACCTAATCAGAAAATACTAACTTGTAATTAGGTACATGCTTTTACAACTCAAAGCAGGGAGCTTTTACCTTTAATGATCTCCACTCTGAATCTCCCCATTGAGAAGATGTCTTCTCGTTTACACCGACAATAGTACCGCTTAATCTGCACCGTGAAGTGGCAATCAGTTTACTAAATAGTAAATGACTAAAGTGGCTTCAAATCTCTTCCCAAATTACCTTCTTTCAGGAGCTTCATCACCCTCAAATCTCATCTTGAACCTCATCCCAACAGACAACTTTTGGTTTTTGGCCTCGACATACTTGTTTAGGCTTATGATAAATTCAGCTTGGCTCGCTCTAGAGTTTCGATAGAGAAATAAAAATGGATACTCGAGATGAAGTATACGAAAAATAGAAAGAAAATCACAAACTAGAAGATGAAGAATGTCACGATGTCGTCGAGATCAAGCTAGCAGACATTTTGGAAGCAGAAAAGTAACGATGTGTATGCAACATACCGTGGCCTGTAGAAGACAGAAAAAAGGGTGCCTGTAGTGATAGCGTGGGATGCGGTAGCAAGAACTCCAAGATGCATGCTATGACTGGATATGACAGATGATGGCATGTTAGTTAGCTGTCGTTTGAGCCTTCTTACACCAACACGCAGTTCATCACTTTCCCCTCTGCCATGTGTAAAGATGGTATATTCATTTGTGAAATTGAAACATGAAAGTGCTATAATGTAGCATTCAAAAATTTAAACAACCAACTAAACAAACAAGTTCCTGACCTTAGAAATATAAATGCATCACCGGCTGCCAATCGCTTTGAGCTGACAAATACACTCCAACCACTCGTAAGTAGGTGCCGCCTAGGTTGACCTGAAAGAGAAGAGAATTTTAATTAAGCAAAATTATTTTAAATAAGCAAGATTTGAAGCTAGCATTGACTACGCAAGAGAAAACGAAAGGTTATGAGATAAGCAATTCAAAGAAAATAATGTAAACCTCTAAAGATGTGACGAAATCTCCAGTCATTTCCATGAAGATCTTTCGCAAGGAGTTCTTGAGAAGGAGGATCTTGAGACATGTCCTAGGAATTGACCAAATGATTTAACAATAAAATTAAATTATCAGAAAGAACTTTCCACTGTGTTAATAGAAATCCACCAGTGGAGGAAGACATTCTTCTGCATGCCTTCTGAGAACCGAGAAACCTCCATGGGTGCTGGTGTCGGAGGCAGTTAACGTCTTACAAAATGAGTGAACCTTCAACCTTTCAGGCTCAGGTAAAGGAGGGTCTGGACTAGTGACCTCACCAGGCTGAATAATAGATGAAACCAGGAGTAGGAATATTAACAAAAAAGAACAGAAAATATAATGGCATTGGTAACAAAGATGAATCAATCTGTGCGATGAAAATTTCAGGATAATCTTGTCACTCAAGAGATATCAAAATATCGGAAGCAAAAACACCAATCATATCTAGATCTACAGAATTGTTACATTCATTGCAAGGTATGATTCACTACAAAATGTAAACTCAGTCAAGAAATACTCACATTTGATTCAGGTAAAAGGGTAATCTGCGCAAAAATTTCATCTGTATCTTCTGCCTATATCGTGAAATTACCCAAATGAAAATAGAATTACTCACATTGGCTAAGAGGATCTAAATGATGTAGGGTGGCTAAAAGAAGATCCTAAATGAAAAAAAAAAAAACTTACTCGAAGAACAACATTGACCACCTTACACAGGATCTTTGAGGGTAGATTGAATGCAGGCACATGATGGTCTAGCCCTTGGTTTGTAGAGGCTTCCAACTATAACAAAATAAAAATAAATAAATAAAAAACAATTGAGTCTCATGTTGTGATCTAGGGATCCAACAACCTTTTTCATCGAAAGGGTTGTCTCACTAGCAGCAAGCAATGTGAAATTCTGAAGCAAGTACACAAATTAAAATTTAAAACACGGCAAGAACCTGTTCCATGTGACCTTGAGGAAAGTAATAAACACGCTCTCCTTGACGAGGTAAGGTAACCAAAGGCCCAGCACATGCATGCCATAATTCCTTATACAAAGCATCACCAGAAGTCCCTGAAGAACAACAAAAAAAAAAATAGGGCACCTTCATCAAAGGCTTGAGATTTCATGATGCAACTACACAAATTTGCTTGTAAAAGTCTTAGAGAGAACAAATCATATTGAGACGCTAAGTTCTAGCAAGAGGACATGTGCTCAATGTGAATGTCTTCAGAGAACTGAACTAATCTTGGAACTCTAACAACAAACTATCATCAGTTCTATATCATCAAAATGAAGTATAATAGAACTTAGAAACAAAATCAGAAGTTATGAAAAAGTGGCTGGCATCAAGCAAGGAAGTTGAAAAGACAGATTCAAATAGAAGGAAAATTAGAAATCATATGCAGAAATTTAATGTAGTTATACCAAAAATTAATCTGCAGCAGGAGTTTCTTCACCAAACACCAAAGCAAGAGGAAAAAAGAAAGAAAAATGAAAAGCCACAAGCTAGCAGAAGTTTGAATTATTATAATTAACAGAGAAATCTTCCAGATTTTAGATTTAGTTCATAGAAACTACCATCACACAATCATAATGCTTACTCAAAGATTGGATCAGGTGATAAAAACTAACCGAAACCTGGTGAGCTATTTGCAAGCGCCACTGCCATGAGAACACGACGGAACCTCCCTCCAATAGAATTATCAGAGAAGAATCGAACTTTAGATTGATGAAAATAAAATAACCGACTGATTTTGGATTCACTACCCCATCACCATAAAACTTGATCACCAAGGAAAGGAATTTAAAGTATAGGTGAAACGAAGTTGGCTAGAGTCACTTATTCCTTCAAGCCTTCATTCTTAAAGACGACATAAATCCTCATAAAAGCACACTGATAAGGGCATTAATTCCAGCTCCGATCTCGCCTTCCCTATAAACCCCTAGAAAATCGGCCTAAACCTGGATTACTTCGGCGGAGATGCAACACCTACTTCGATCTGAAGCCAATCAGGGGCAACGGCCTTGATTATTTTACTGCAGTAAAAAGGGAACGCTAGAAACGGAAAGGACCAATCTTTAACGCCATAGCCTATGGAATTTAAAGTGCCTCTTAGCCTCTTCCGGATATACCGAACGCTATGCAGCCGAAATGAAACTGCTTCGGTGCAAATTCTTGATGATTATTGCAGATCTGAAGCGTCAAAGACGAACAAGTCCGGACTTCTTCAGACTTAAAAGCCTGCTTAGCTTATTTTGCTCCGAGCACCAACCACCAACCTTCCAGTGTCTCCAAGCGCCCTTCAAACAGGGAAAGAACAAATCGATTGAAGAAGAAAGAAATTCAATTGGAAAAATTAAAGAACCGAAAGAAAAATTTCGCTATCGAACCTGCTTAGTTCTCCAAATCAAACAGGACTATCGTAAGACCCTGAAACGAGACGCCGCAATTTCCAGCAAAATCGATCACTTCCGCTCGCCTTTTTTCCTCGCAGAACCTCGAGAACTCCGATCGGAGAGCCGGAAAACACGAGATCGAGATCGATTACGAAGAAGAAGCAGGAGGAGAGTGATGGGAAGGGATGGATTTATGGAAGCAAGAGAATTCGTTTAATTGCTTCCTCGTGTGTTCTTGTGCTGCCCCTGCGAGACCCTGCACGAATCCTTCGGCAACGCTGTCTCCTCGCCGAACAATAATAATTCGGCACGGCGCATCACAGGGGCCTCATGGAATCCACCTCATCTCGCGCCACGAATCGCTCCTGTCCAGCATCAACCGTCCATATTTTACGGCCACAATTAAATCGTCGACGTGGCGAACATCTGATGGAATTGCAAGAAACTGCGTTGCACGTCGCTAAGGAACTACGGCCAGTCCACTCCCCGTTCACCTGTCTCCCTTCCATGTTCCGCCGGCACAACCCAACTACCGGATTCAATCATTGTCCAAATTGAACGCACAAGCTCCGTTTGCGATATTACGTTGTGCCGCAGGGACATCGCACTGAGAAGCCGGATCCGGGTTCGCGGGCGGGGGCGTTCGCGGGCGGAGGAATTGGTTGGAATTACGGAAACGCCCCGGACACGATAACGTGTGATCCGTAGGCCGCGGAGTCATGCAAACGGTAACGTGTGGAAGACTGCTTTATTCGCAGCATTTATCACGTGAAATGAAGCGGTTAAATAAAATTTTATTATTAATTATTAATTATTACCTCATGTCTTGGTGGCAAGTCAGGGGTTATCATATTAACCTTATATAAAGATCTCCGGTTTGAGTCCGGATGATGTCATTTTTCAGTTTTTTTGCCCAGCCCACAATGATACGGTGTATGTATCATTTTGAGTCGCTCCTAGCCCCTCGAGTATGATCCCATTGATATTATTTGAAAGATTTATCGAATTGGTATTATTTGAAAGATTTATTGAATTTAAGTAAAAATATACTCTCCATGAGGTCCACTTCGATATAAGCGTGTGAGAAGACTATGTGATGAATTTCATCTTTTGCATAATATATTATTTGGAGTCATCTCCACGGACATAATTGAATTGATATTTGAATGATAAATTCTCATATAAGAACAGAGATCGAATCCCGAAAAAATAATTCCTTGGTCACCTTTTACATGTATCATTTGGAGTCAAAGAGTCATTGCGCCAAACAGATGCTCTTCACTGAAATACAAGAACAGCATGCCAAATCAAACATTTTCTTGTTACCAACCGTTCCTTTTGCTGATGCCCAAACAGGTTTTGGAGTTGTGAACTTCATTAAAATGACTGAATTGAGACCAAATATGATGTTCTTTGATAGTCAAACTTCCAAGTACAACAACAGAACAAATAAATTTCATAATTTCTCTCTCTGTTTTTTTAATTTCAATATGTTCAATGGTTAAGCAAATGATACGTGGGATCAATCGTCCATATTACTTACTGTTAAGTTTTCTTGTCAAACACATTATATTACTAATCATACAAGTCATTTATTTTTTATTTAATTATCTAAGTATCAAGTTTATACAGTAATGGCAAGTAACATCTAATAGGTAGAACAAAGAAAGAAGAGAATAAATAACTACTCTGATTGTAGCAATAATTAATCCAGCAATTATCGTCGGAACGAATAGAGGCATAGGGGTAAATATTAAATGAATCTACTAGGAGATGAAGATCACACTCACATTTGCATCTTTGGGCAACCTTTAATTGTAGGTCTCCAAAGTTTTGTAAATGCTTCTAAGTTGAATGCTAGCACGGGGCAAGCATATATCTTCAATTCTCTAAGTGAATCAAATTCTACCAAAGTCGTCAAATTGTTGCAGCTGATAATTGTCATCTTATATAGAAACTTCAAGTTTCGCATACCCTATGGCAGACACCTTAGATCTTGGTACCCGACTATCTCTATTATTCTGATGTATCGAAGGTTGTCCCAACCGCAAAATTCAACAGATTATATTGTCTCATTGTTCAACCACACTTTCATTGTAGCATAATAATCATGTTTTGAATGTCAATCTATTTCCTTGAGTTTTGGGCACTGAATTAATGTCAATTGTTTTAGCATTGGAAAAAATTCAACATTTTTTCTTTTCAACACAGACTTTTCTCTGGTGCAAGCATTTTTGAGAAAGTGAGCTCTCTCAACATAGGAAATATGCCTCCATCATCGTAAAATGTATCATCTATGTGTATTATTAAATCCATGCCACTTATTTCAAGTTTCACGAGATGAGGAAGTTGACCAAGTGATAGCAATCTAACACACCTCTTGAGATTGATGAGTTTGACTTCAATCGAAACGAGCAAGTTGTTGTTTACTCATCCAAGTAGGGAATTCCAATTCCTTATAAGAAATGATCTCTAGCCTTTTCAAATGCACGTTGGGTCGAAGAGCTTCAAGTACCTACAGTGTAGTTGATTCATAACTCTCATTTGCTTCTTCACCACCCCAATGCAATGACAAGTCCCGAAGACTTTGTTGGCCCATCATCACTTCAGTTTGAGTCTCCTCTTCTCGTTCTAGGTTTTGTAATCTTATTTCTTGAAGATTTGTTAAAGCTTGCAACTGTGTGAGCCCAAAACCTCCATCGACATCAACAAATATTCCTGACAACTTACAAAGGCCAATTGATTGCTTGATCCCACGGGGAATTTGAGACAAGAATGCACATCCTACTACGTTGAGGATTCTCAATGATTTAAAACCGACCAAATCCTCTAGGAGCTTACTGAGCCAACAACAACCTTCCACATCAAGCACTTCTAAGTTTTTGAGTCTTGTTATAGATTTTGGTAACCACTGAAGTTTGATGCAATAAGCTAGTTTCAAATTTTGCAATTTCTTAAGCTCGTGGATTTGTTCAGGTATGAAGCTTTTCGCAGCGAAGCAAACTTAAAATTCTCAAATTAGGTAGGTCAAAAAGTGATTTCGGAAGCAATTCCATCTTAAGCTTTGAAAGGTGGAGGTATCTCAAGTTAACCAACTTGCTAACTTCACTAGGTAGCATTTGGATCATACTAGTTTCTACGACTAATATACGCAAATGTACAAGTCTAACGAACATCTTGTTGAGGAACTTTGATATTGTTGTTGTTGCTTTCATGTGTCTTTTTTTGTATACTTGAAGTGTTATTTCCTCATCATCTTCTTGTGTCGTTGCCTTATATTCTCATAGAATCAATGCTATCAGTTTACTGCTCACCTCAATTGGCATAGTCGGCAGTCGAAATGGTATCTCTCTATGATTAATTTCCAAACACAAATAGCGACAACACCTTGGAATAGTAGTTGAATCTTCGAGAATCTTCGTGTGCCAGTACCTTGGAATAGTAGTTGAATCTTCGGGAACTTTCATATGCAAGTAGATCATCCTTGTAATAGTAGTTAAATCTGCTAGTAATTGTGGTGTTATAGATATATATCTAAAAAATCTATCATAGTGCTTAATCGAACCTGGTTCAAGGCCTTCAGTTGGTATGAGATAGTCAGAGAGGTCAACATGTGTAAGATGACATCATAATCATTATCAATATCAGCATCACATCACTATTAGCATCAAGTAGGTGATGGTATTGGAGTAATCGTACGATGACAAATGGAAAATTTCTAACCATATAAAATTCTCCTGGTACAACAACAAAGCTACCATCAAATGTTGCCCGAATATTATGGCTTGACGATCCAAAAAACTTTGCCCCAAAAGTTTGACCAGGCAACTTTTGGGAATGTTGCTTAGCAAATGGAATGAGCTCATCATTCTTTGATTTGTCCTGCTTCGAAGGGGGTATTGTCATTGTTGCGTGTCTCTTGAATAATTCAACCCATGCATCCTCCGATAAGAAATTCAAGCAGTATGTTGTAATATCCTTCGTCCCATTTAGAAAATCATATCATTTATTTATTGATACAGTTTACACTAATAATTTAATCTTAAGTTTTAATATATGACAACAGATTAAAGTTAGACTGTTATTGTCTAACAAATTGAGTTAAATGTGTAGGGTTAACTAACTTGATGAATCTAGAGGGTTAGACACCAGACAGAAGTCCAGATATGCGATTCTGACAGGAAGTCCAGCTGGGTTAGAGAGGACTAGATAGTTGGCGGGAAGTCAAGTCGGGTCAGAGAGGACCAGACGATTGACTGAAGTCCGGATGTGCGATTCCGACAGGAAGACCTGGTGGGTCAGAGATCAGACGTCGA
>JBBUKS010000044.1:5678326-5717543 GCA_038050645.1 Hedychium gardnerianum
ACTTTCTAATCATTGAAAGTTAAAAGAATGTTCATATTTTTTTATAATCATTGAGCAAAAGTCAAAAAGAATGCTCACATTTTTTTAGAAACATTTCATTTTAATTTTTTTTATCAAAAAAATATCTTATTTTATCAATAATTTATGTACAATTATTCAACTATCCTTTAACACATTATTCTCATTTTAATCTTCCATCTAAATCCTTATTTAAATCCTTATTTAATCGAATGCTTTATAATAATTATAAAATCATAAATTATTTATAATAATTATAAAATCATAATTCATTTATAACAATTACAATTTCATAATTACTATAATACATTCAAAAATATTTATATATAACAACTACGATTTTCTAATTATTACTATACAAATTCAATTATATTTACCTACCATTTACGTTATAACTACGAAATAACATAATTTCATAACTACGATAACACTAATTCAATCTACTCACCTAATATTTATATTATAATAATTATAAAATCATAATTATTACAACACACCAAATCATAATTATTACAACACACCGTTAATTTTCGATCACATCCTCAATTCAAAATTTAGACAAAAAAATATAAATGAAAAATAATAATAATAACATTATAATAGAAGACTGTTAAATAATTATATAAAATGATACATTTTTTTAATAAAAAATCAAAATGAAACCTCGAAATAATTTAGATAAAATGAGGCCCTTTTCATTTTTGCCCATAATCATTTGAAATCCACATGGCTAGTTTTTATTATTATATATCCAAAATCTAGATTATTTTTAACACATTAAATAAAGCTTTCATCTTGTGATTATCATACCAGAACAAAATATTTGATTTGCAAACATTTGAACCAAAACTAGGACTGATAGAATCTGATGCTAATGTATAAAATAGACATAGGGATTAGGGAATCGTTCGGACAAAACTATGTGAAAGACATAATCTGAATCTAATATAAACAATGGAAGACAGAATTCGATTTACAAAATATCAAGGAAAATGTAAATTAGTCCTCTTGCAGTCTTAATTAGATTATCATTTTTTTTATCACTGTTATATCAATGGAAGTACTTTTTTCACTGAGAATATATATTACAATATAACTAAATAGAAGAATATAAAAACTACCATAAGATTATAACAGATTATAAGAGAATCATTGTGCTGCAGTTAGTTGCCTCATTGGAGTTAGTAGCCTTGCAAGTGGAAGAGGAACATGTGCTATCACCAAGGTCCCATTCTCCTTGTATTCCTTCATCATAAAGAATGAATTATGCATAACTTTTGGGTGTTAAAATACAAGAAAACTCATTTGATAATTATTATTTGGAGTGAATTCATGAATCTAGAATAATTTACAGGCAAACCAACTATGGGTGGTGCCAAATATTTCTTCACGTGGATATCAGTTCGACATCATTCATAAAAGAAAGCATATTGGATACTTACAGTTCTCTCAACCAGTCCAACCTGATGTATCAAGTTAAGGAGCTCGCCTTTTTCGTAAGGAATTAAAGCTTCCACAGGAACCAATGAGTCCTATCAAGATAAATTATAGAGTTCAGGAGAAAATCAATTTGGATATTGCAGTTCTGCACAGTTCTCAAAAGATTATATGGAAGCAGAATGACACCTTCAGTTTTGCTTGAACCGCACTGCAGAATTGCCCCAATCCATCACCATTAATTGCTGATATGCATATTGCACCTATTTTTTCTGCTTCTGATTTTAATGTGTCAGGACCACTGGCCTTGTCGATCTGTAATAAACATAAAACACCTCAGTATGGCCTAGTTCCAAAGTACTCCTTTAGTTACAGAGCATTTTGCTGAACACCATCTATGTTCTCTATCAAAATAGATATTATAGAAAGAAGAGGAATCATGCCCAACTAGGAAAAGGAAGAGCTAATACAATTACTGTGCCTGAGAACACAAAAATTGTCACAATAAATGAGATATATAGCCATACCTTATTCCACACAATTAACTTTGGTATTGAGGCCACATCCAATTCCTCAAGTACTTTATTAACAGCATCAATCTGCTGATTAGCTAGGGGATGGCTGTAATTAATAACAACAGCATGATATTATCCACGACAAACTATTAGATAGAGTTCTCAAATGAAATAACAGACAGATACTACAATATAAGCTACAGCTGTACCTGATGTCCACAACATGCACTATAAGGGATGACTCGGATATTTCCTCTAGTGTTGCTCTAAATGCAGCTACCTGTGAGATAAAAGGAACTTTGGATTAAGGTTATTGAAATGTTAAGTCGGAGGATCAAGATCAGCATGGAGAAGACATGCTAGTCCCAACTATTCGAGGGTCAATTATATGGATCTTACCCTACCCTATTGAAGTGTATGCAAAGTTATATCACTACTAACATGCGATAAAATTATACCTTTATCGGATAAAATAATAATAAATCAAATGGTTGTGCAATGTGAATGGAGGCATAGGATTGGTGGTTGTGCTCTGGATCAACTTCCTGAAGGTTTAGGTATTTTGCTAGATAGCCTTCTGCTCAAAGTGTTCATAGCATATCTGGCAATTTCATGAATTAAACATCAGTAAATGATCTTTTAAACCTTTTGTTGTGCCATATCCCTCATCAATTCAACATCATTCGACCCCTCACTGGCAGTTCAAACTATGTGAATTTTATGTTTCTAAGCCCTTTCATTTCCTAGCATGATTTTTTCTTTCAATGATAGTGAGCCACTACCTTTCCATCTGCTGCAAAGAGTTTAACACCGATTTTGGATCCAGCAAAACATTTTTCACAGTATAGGACAAAGCAGTTGATGCCCTGGATTACTACATAGCAATATTACTTATGTGATCCACACCACACTCCACCATTCCACAAAGATCTTTATTACAATCAAATTTCTTGAAACAAACAATGCCTGCATCATATCTCTAGTATTAACATTAACTAAGAATCATGTATCTCTTGATACCAAACATTTCAGAATCCATATTTACAGAGAGGTCCAATGTTTGTTTTTATCCCAAGAGATGATGCTTCAGTATGATATTATATGTTTGCAACTGTGTCATTGCATAACTCAAAATTTTGAAGAAAATCATTTTTTAGCAAGAGAGATTCACAAAGAACATACCAACATAGTAGGCAGCTTTTGGATGAAACCAACTGTATCAGTCAAAAGGAACTCTTTTCCATTTCTCATCTGTTGAACATTTTAAACATGTATATTATTTTGGAATTGTCCCTGAACTAAAACAAAATGCTAGACAGTCAATTTTCCAGCTTCTATCAGAAGAAAGTTGCAAACAAGGGAATAAATCAATAAATGTTACAAAGGAATGAGCATGAATTAAATTACCAAATAAGAAATTTAATCAACAAAAAAAAATCTGCATAGCAGGTGAGAGTTAAGCCTTTAAATTTGTTATATTCCCAGGTTAATTAAGGGTTATTAGCGGGTGAGGATTTAATGTGTGTAAACCACATTTGTGGAGAAGATGGTGTTATGGCATCCTTACTTGGTGTTTTGTCACAGATTATTGAGTGGATGCATGAGGTTTAAACTTCTGGGGGGTGTTGTTCGGACTGGAAAAGAGATATTTGGATGATGGTTGGTATGGGAGTCGAAAGGAAAAAAAGGATGGTGGTTCAATCTTGCAGGCGAGGCTATAAGAGTTGCTGGTCCAGCAGTTCTATCCTGGAAGTTGAGTTAGGTTGAGGATAACTTATATGTGGATAAAGTTAATTCGGTGTACCAATTCTTAAAGAGAACTTTGATAATCTTTGTTTCTCTTCTACTTGCCTTGCTCATGATATCTTGTTAACTTCTGGCGGTTTTCCTTTATTCATAAATAATATTAGCTATTATACATGAGGATTATTTATGCAGAATATATTTATTTTACTTGATTGTCTTATATGGTGATATTATTTCAAGGTAATTTTAATATGCATAGTTGTAGGATAATTTAAATTATTCTTGATGTATAACAAGGTAATTTTTTATTGCTAAAAATGTTGGCACACTTTTAAAATGGATGTTGGCCAGATTCATTATCCTAGATACTGAATGGTGGACATAAATAATAACATAGTTTATTATTGGTTGAAAAAACTGGTGGATTGATGAGTCACTCGTTGAGGATGAGTCATAAGGGTGTATCTGAATGGTATACACTATAGAGATCATGCAGTGTCCTTGTTTAGTCATATTTTTTTCCTTGTATTTTATTCTTTACTTAAGATGCTTTAAGCAGTAAAATCAATTGACAAATTCTAAGTAAATTGGAGCATCATCACACTAAATGCCTAGTTTAAGGTAACTATTAAAGACAATACCTGCACCCTTCTGGTAGTTGGATCCAGTGTTGCAAAGAGCTGATCTTCAGCAAGGACATCAGCACCAGTCAGGCGATTCAAGAGTGTACTTTTGCCAGCATTTGTATAGCCAACCTAGATACTAACAATCTCAGTCTTTTATCACCTAATAGTTATGATAAACAAATTATTCATCTGTCATTACCAGGGACACAACAGGAACAGGTACCGATAGACGACGATTACGGTATTGCTTTCGATGTTGCCGTACAGATTCCAATTCTTTTTTTAATGCACTAATCTGCATCATAGATGTTGTACAAATGAAATCAAGATTACAATTCTCAGTTTACAACCATTTAAGGTGCAACAAATTTTGATGCAGCCAATTAAAAAACTCAAGAGCCAGAAAATTACAGGTTAAAATCCAAAAAATTTAAAATGGAATTCATCAAACTAGTTTCTGAAGTCGCATTAGTAGACGTGAAAAAGAAAGTAAGTAAACTTGTGTCAGCTCAGAGTTAGAAGAGAAAATATTGGATTATCATACCAGCTTTTTGAGTCTACAATTGAAGTAACTAGCTGGCAATTCAAGAAGAAAAGTTGAAAAATATTGTTGCTGTGGCCTTTGTCCAGAAAGGACAGACAGATTGATTACTGAAGATTCTTGAAGTCCTTGATTGAGCAATTGCACTAAATATTCTAGTATCTTTATGCTTCCAATTTATGTAGCTAGGTTGAATCACATGTTTAATACTCTGCAGCAAAGTAAAATGGAAGCAGCAACTTATTTAAAACTGACTTGTGTACGTAAGATACGCTTGTCCACTTCAATTTGTTTCTCTCCCATTCCCTTAACCTTGCCACCTGCCTGACGTTCAAGGTGAGTCCACATTTTTGTTAACCTGGGAAGTTGGTATTCCATCCGTGCTAAAGAAACCTAGAAATCCAAAAACAAATCCTATTAGTACAAAAATCAAGAGGGCAATTGTATACATTTTGCTACTAAAGACAATATATATGCCATGACTTCAAAAAGTTGAGCTTTGGAGGTATAGAGTTAGCAATGTCAACCTTATGGTATAAAAGAAACTTGAAAAAGATAAATTCTTGAAATTTAAGAAGTTTTTAGATAATAAATATTAAAAAACTAAGATATAGAAAACTATGAAGGGCATAAACTCAAAGAGACATATTGTAACAAGAGAGCAGTGACGATTGCAGTAAGTATCAAAGAATATTTTTATTTATATTTTTTCCTTTTATGGTTGATTGCAATTTCAGTAGATACCAAGATTCATTGCATGGTATTTAGAATCTTTCTGACTTGAAGCAGAAGTTAACAGTTGTTTGATTGAATATATTGCTGCTTACATTAGTTAAGCAACACGGGATCTAATGTACAGGAATCAAAGTGATTCAAAAATGACCAAATAAAGCTATTATTTCAACCTCCATGTAACCCAAATAAGTACAGGTAAGAGCCTGAGTACATGCCTGCAAAGCTGCTTCATGAGTAGCAGCCCTTTGATTAAAGATATCAAGAATCAGAGCAGTTCGATCACATACACGAACATCCCCACCAAGCGCTTTCTCCAAGTTGCGGAGTTGTCTAGAAGCATAATGTCCATGATACCAAGACTAAAGGTTAGTAACATCTACAAATTCCTGATGAACCATAGCTACTATTGCCAATAGAATGACACACAAGATGCATCAAGGAGAGCTAAAAGGATACCCTAAGGAATTTTTTATGTATCATGTATTCTTCATTATATTGCAATCTCTCATGCATGTTAAATACCAATGTATTAGAATGAAAAGTAAAAAAATAACAGGTACACTGGAATGCTTATTTTGACCGATGTATTGAGCAATATCCCAACCCAAATCTATTGACGGTAAGAATTAGCTTAACCACAGAACAGTTGGCAAAAATCCAAAGAGCAGTCCTTATTTTCAAAATCATTAAATGTGTGCCTCTCTTTTATTATCATAGGGGCACCCATCACTTCTAATAGACCTATTTTACCCCCTTTTTATCCTGAGTTATTGAAAAGTGAACAATTTCAATAATAATATTCACTTTTACTAATTCTAAGGAAAAATTATTTTAATTTCTCCTCTAACTCTGACTCTTCTACATGAGAATATTTGTACATTAATTGAACAAGGATATATCACATTTACATATGAAATTTGCAAACTAACAAAAATGAACAATTTCAATGAAAATGTTTAATTTTGCTAATTTATGGCAAAAATATTCAAAACTCCTGTGAATAGCCAACAATTTGGGAAGTGAACATTCACACATATTTTGATTGGAATTATGATAACTTTTGCCTCGAACTAGCAAAAGTAAATAGCTTCAACGAAATTGTTCAGTTTTCAATAAATGGATAAAAGAAGGATATGATGAAGCTATTGGTGATGGAGCGCCTCTTTCATAATAATCAAAAGGGGCCTCTTTTGATGAGTTTGAAAATAAAGGGCACCCTTTAATTCCTCAGTCCTCGCCATAACTTTTTTGCCTTTTGCAACTATTTTAGGATTTCAATTTTTCAAACAGTAATTCACTATGCAAACTGACATAGAGAATGCAATGCTAGCTAGAAAAGTAATAAAATCAAATGAAACTTACCCTGCTGACAACTCATCATCAAATATTACAGTTTCAACATCAAGTGCATGTATTGCACTCTTGATTTCAGCAACCTTTCCAGAGCCAATAAAAGTCCTAGGATTGGGATTGGCAAGCCTAAAGAAAAACAATCAGCATACCCAACTAAAATCAAAGTTATCTTCAAATTACTCAAAAAAAAACTACTGAAAATTTGGCACTCACAAACCACATATCCTAAGAGCCGAAACCACGAAAAGTCAGCATACAAAGAGAGTACACACCACACTAGTGTAATAACAGAAGAATGTAAAATAGAATATTATGTTGAGGATAGAAAAGGAGACAAATGTAACAGCTCAATTAAGATTCCAACAGAAAAGAAAGTAATTTAGCCTATCCACTAAATCTTGTTCTGTAGGTCAAAAAAGGAACTAACTTTTGATAGGTAGAGCCAACAACCCACAGTCCAGCAGTATCAGCTAATTGTGTAAGCTCTTTAAGTGACTCCTCGATACTGAAAATGTTTGCTTCTGAACCCTTACATTCAACACCAACAAGGTAGGCTTTTTCTTGAAATACCTACAATCTTAAGATGATAATTTGTCGGATTTTAATTATAAAAAAGAATTAATATCAATTTGTGATAGGTAAGAGATTTTTTCAAGGAAAGTGCAAAAAAAAAAAAAAAAAAACAATGATAAAAGGAAAAGATCATAAGGCAAAAAATTGAACGGAATGTCTCAACTTTTTCATGGCTCATCTGCAACAAATCAGGATCCCAGCATTTTAAAGAGGCATAAACATCTCTGCGTCAGTCAACTAGTCAAAGCAGAAGTAGAGAACTAAGATAATACTGTTAAGACTACTATAATGACATATACATAAATCGTGTATGTGGAACACCGCTGATGAGACATTTGTTTCTTACAATAACTTTCATGGTCTTCATATTTCAGTTTTCATGCCCAATGTTAAAGAGAACCTACATATAAGTTTCCTAATAAGTATAGGAAAATCAGGTTGTATCCTTGGGATTGCTCGTACCGGGACTAGAATTTTCTCACCTCTGCTTAAGTTACATTAATCTAAAATTCTATGTTCTCTGTCCTCCCAATTCTTTGATTCACGATTCCAATCCTCGAACCGATTCCAATAACCCAGTTTCAAACACTAACCAAGAAGGAAAGAAAGGGATTGAGCACACACCTCCCTTCCGTTGCGAAGAGTGTACCTATCGTACTCTTCCTCATCCTCGTCAGCCTTTCTCCTGCTCCGCACGGTATCCTTGACAACCAAATCCAAACCGCCCTCGCTCCCCTCCCCCGCGACGCCGTTGGCGACGAGCCCATCGGTATCATCTTCTCGAAATCCCCCCTCTGGAGACGGATCTCCCTCAGAAACGTTAGCGTCCACTTCGTTGGCTTCCTTGAGGACTCCGATCGGGCGGATCCGGCATCTCCAGTGCGTCGACGAGAGGCGAACGGAAGGCACACGACGCCGAAAGGGATAGTGGCTCTGGTGGCGAAGCGATCGGCGTGGGGATGAGGCGATCGAGGTGGAGGCGGTAGCGGAGCGGTGAGGGACGATGCAGGAGCAGCAGGAGCTCATGCCAGGCAGGCCTCCACTCCGCTGGTGCGAGCAGAAGTGTGCGGGATAAGGCAGAAACCAAAAGATATTAAAAACCGAGGGTAATTACGTCCATTCGCCATGAAAATATCTTTAACCGTTTTTTTTAACCTTTTGAAGAAAAAAATTGTTGCAATTTTATTATTTAATAAAAAAAAAAAATTTCATGCCGAAGAATTTTAAAACGTTGAAGAAATCAACGGCGTGCGTAGCAGCGAGGTCAAACCGTCAGCCCTACGCGTAGAGACCAAGCAACAACCAGCGAAGGGAAGGGAAGGAAAGGAAAGGAAACGAAACTGGGAAGAAAGCGCCGCACAGCGAGAGAGAACGAGCCAAGCTATTAATAAGCAGCGCCTCCGCCTCCCCACTCTCAGCACAACAGCCTCTGCCTCTCCGATCCTCCTTGGCTTTCTTGTAACAGGGAGAGATCGCCGATGGCCAAGTACATGGAGATGTTGGATTTGGGCGTCCGGGTCGCTGCTCGGTTCCACTCGCACTGCCCCCAGACGGCCCGCATGTACTACAAGCCGCCGCCTTCCGCCGCCGTCGGCACCCCCGCTCAGCAGACCAACGGGGCGCTCCCGGTGGATGCTCCTCCTCGGTCGCCGGCAGCAGCTTGCCGTCGGAATGGCGTTGGTTTCAGTTTCGATGCGGCGGAATTTATTCCGGATGCTGTTTTTTGAGGGACGACACGAGATCAAGCCAATCTTTTGATTAACAATTCTTTTGCTCCTTGCCATGCTTCATGTTTTTTTTTTCTTTAGTTTCTGTCTCGATAAAAGTTTTGGCCTTGTATGTGATCCAAAGGGAAGATGGAGAGAATCTGCTTGTGGAACTCGATGCCAGCGGATTACAACTCAATACAATCATAGAAATGTTGTAAAATTTGATACTTTTGGAAAATTTTAAAGATTTTATTAAAGCATTTCTATTTATTTTTTTATTGTTTAAGGATGAAAACATCTGTTAATCTTTGGTGCATGTTGAAAATTATCAACGTCACGCCCAAAAATCCCGACCTTTTTCTTCGAGGCGCGATCCCTCGTTCTTCGTTCCCTTTGGTAAATGACCGATGAAACAAAGCAGATCAAAGGAGCATCTGTCTGCTTTAAAGCTTCGATATCGCGGGCATTGATCATCCATGGAGGCCGGATCTCCTCCACACGATCCATTCGATGAGTTATTCACGCAAATCCAGGGCCGCGACTCCGACGCTTACGGTTACGACGATGAAGACGAGTGGCCACCGCCTCCAATTACTCCTGCGGCGACGGCGGAGGCTCCGAAGTCGATCTCTTCTCTGTAGCTCCGTCGGAAACTACGGCGATCTTCTTGATTTCGCGGAGATCGATCGGTGGATGAAGGAGGCACCGCGTCGCCGAGAGAAAGGGGATCGTCTTCTCGGATCGAATGGGCTCGTTTTCTAGAAACAGAAACCCGTTCTGCTATGATAATATTAAAAATAAAAGATATTTTTAAAATAAAAATAAATTAAAACGGACGGATGTTATTTTATTGATAAATAAAAAAAAAAATCCTTTTGTTGTTTTTTTTTTGCCAAAAAAAAAATAAAAAATGCCAACGACGAGATGACGTGGTTCCTCTCTCCGCTATACTGCTGTCGGATAAACTGGTTTGCGTGCGGACCACTGCTTCGCATCCGGCCAACTGGTAGAAATAGCGACACGCGATCGATCTCTTCTTGGTGTTGTGCAGTTCGAGAACCCTCTCCAGCCTCCTCCCGTCCTCGGTCTTCTCCAAACCCTAGCTGCCATGGACAGATACCAGAAGGTGGAGAAGCCGCGCCGCCAGCCGACCGCCATCAACGAGAACGAGGTCCGAATCACCACTCAGGGCCTCATCCGCAACTATGTTACCTACGCGACGAGCCTCCTCCAGGTGCGGATCCCTCTTCGCCCGCTTCCTATTCGGTTAGGGGATGGTTGGCTTCTGTAAGCCTCGTGCATCTCCATCTTTCATGTATAACATCTATTGTGGATGTCATTGACAGATCCCATGATAGGAAGCTAAGAACGTTTGTTAAACTTCTACTGTCACTGAAGGAAGCTAAAACCTTCAAGATTTAGGAATTGATAGTTAATATTTTCATGGTATTGCCTAATCGATAGGCAGTTTGGTGTTTGTGATTGTTATGGTATTCAGGGAAGGAGCTCACGTCTTGTCTAATTGTAGGGTAATGCGCTGTGGGTTAGGGTACATATTATTCATTAACTCATATGTCTATGGAGGATAATATTCTTTAAAAAATTTCAGATTGTCCATTCTACTTTCCATGAATCTAATTTGACCATCTGCACAAGTAAAAGCGTTCCTATAGGAGCCACTCCTAACATCTATATCCTTCAAATGTTTCTGAATTTTCTGTAATCAGGAGAAGCTTGTTTCTATGGTTGTTTCAGTTTTCGGTTTCATTTATTTTGCGGCTTAAAATTTGATTTGGATGTCATTAACATGTGCAAATTGGTTCAGCTAATTTGGGATATATTCCTTCCAAATCAGCTAATTTGGTTCAGCTGATTTGCGGTTTCTTTAGGCTTGATTGTTGTTGTTGTTGTTGTTGTTGTTGTTGTATTGTCTGTTGAAGGAATGGTCACAAGAATTATCCACTTGTTGAATAAAAACTTGAACTTTAATGCAATATTATTACTTTATTTCTGATTGTTATTCCAACTGAAAAGTGCATGCTTACTATCTCTTGTGCCTATCATACATTAAAGAAGTTAACTTCTCTTGCGTGATTATGATCATCATGTGATGCAGGAAAAGAATGTTAGAGAGATTGTCTTAAAGGCTATGGGACAGGCAATCAGCAAAGCAGTGGCAATTGCTGAGATTATTAAGGTTGTCTTTTGCTCTTTTTTCCTTTTTTAATGTGATATCAGTCTTCATCGCCATTTTTTTTTGGAATGCAGAAGAGGTTTCCTGGCCTGTATCAAGACACTGCAATCAGTTCAGTCAGTATCACTGATGTATGGGAACCTATTGAAGAGGGTCTTGAACCGTTGAGTCTCTAACTGTTTTTAGTTTTCATGCATAATCAATGTTAATGTAGGGTCTCATTAACTTATAACTATTTAGTGCAGTCTGGAGATGACACGCCATGTTTCAATGATTTCAATATCCTTGTCAACTAAAGAGCTAGACACAAATTCCCCTGGGTAATGTTTTTCTATATCATCTACTACCTTCTATATGTACTCTGGAAGGTGCTTTGCTTTAATCATGGATTGGCTTGCCTTTTTTTTTGTAGGTACCAGAGTCCCTCATATATGGAGCCACCCAAGTATCAACAAAGATACCAACAGTCACGACAGTCTCAACATTACCAGCAGCATCAGTCAAATCAGCCACTGGTTCAAATTCATGAAGGTATGCATGTTGATCATATTTTATCTATGATCGGATACATTTTATTGATTATTTTCAAATGCTTGGTAAAGATTCCTATGTACGAGGTCGTGGTAGAGCTAGAGGTAGCGGTAGAGCAGGAGGAGGAGGAGGAGGAGGAAGAGGAAGAGGTTGGGGAAGGGGATATGACAGATATGCTGGATATGACTACAATCAACGTGGATATGACAACTATGAAAATGGATATGACTATCAAGGTGGATATGGTGAATATGGTCATGATCAAGGTAGTTTAATTCAACATGACACACCAAAAACAACTGTGTTTGCCTTCTCAAATTTAGCTGACAAATCTTGTGAATATTAGAAAATGGTGGATGGAACCCTAACTGGGGCCGAGGCAGTGGACGCAGTAGATCTGGTTGGAATCACCGTGGTAAGATCATCTATCCATATGTCATGCTATGAAGTTGTTTTATGCAGAATACTTGCCAGCACAATCCTACTGAGTTTTTGTCATCTGTTGATATGACCCACTATAGCTTGAGATAGTATATTTTGCTAGAGAATGTATGTTATGAGAGTCACTTTTCACAAATTTTAAGCTTTAGAGGTAAAATTGACCAATCGTAACCACCTATTCTGTTTCAAGAATATGGATGGATATAAATCTGCTTTGCCTTTTATATTTCCTCTAAGAGGTTTGTGTCTCATAGCCCATGTGCAATTGCCTTAAGCTCAATCCATTTCTAGGTCTGCCACAAAGCTGATTGTTGCACATTTATTTAGGCACATAGATGGCTGCCAAATTTTGTGTTTTCCAAATTGGTATGTGTTAACCGAAGAGGCTAGAAATATGGTCTTTCCAATATCTGGTTCTTGTCTTGTCGATTTTCTTGTCTTGTCCAATAACGGAAGAGGGTAGAAATATGGTTTTACCAATATCTGGTGCTTGTCTTGTCCATTTTCACCTTTATTATATTCTTCACCAGTGTATGTGACAATGTGAAGATGCACATACTTGTTGAGTCTGTAATTTTGAGTCTGATATCAAGTGTTTTGAGCAAGGTTTTTAATCTTGTTACCATCATAATGTGTCAATATAAGCTCATGCCGTGTACATTACAATAACGCCTAACACACAACACAGGTTGCAACAGAATGAAATTCTTATAGATTAAACCAGTCTCAATTGTTATACCTAAGGAACAATCACAATACAGGTTCCAATTGCATTTCTGCTTGACTTGGCTGAAAGCATTGACAACCCCTCATTCTCAACGTCGAACTGGCTGTGATTTCTGTGATAAAGAAAATGTGAAGAAGAAATTTAGGGAAGGGCTTAACAATATTAGGAATGAAAATGTCAAATTGAGGAACTGTATCCACAGAATCTTATTGGGAATATTATTATTCCTCCATGAATAGTCCTTATATTCCTATCCTCTATGTAGGAATGTTGGATTATCAACAGGGAAGAGTGATCTTCATGATCTAGGATCATCTTCCAAAAAGATTCTCAAGCCAAGTGATTGTTGTTGGACTATTGTCCTAATATCAAAAAGTTCTTGGCCTATTCCACTAATCTTTTAGTATCATGATATCTTAAGAACTATTTTTTTTTTTCGTTTGAGATTATTAGTCTTTAGTCAACTAGTCATTCTATTTTTTTAGAGTACAAGCGATGATGTATTTATCTTGTTGAATACAACTAGCTATCTTTTTAGATGTGTGTTCTTATGGACAAAATGTTTAAACTTGTGCTTCTTTGGCAAATTTATATGCTTTGTTTTGTATTGTTCAAAAAACTCAGGCAGAGAATACAGTGTGAGAGGGAGTGGAAGGGCTGGCGGTAGAGGTTATGGTCGCGCACGAGGAAGGATAGGCAGCCGTGGAAGAGGAAACCAGTACTAATATCCCGATATTTCAACTCGCACTTGTTCACTTCCAGCAAGTCCCGAAGAGCTGTGGAATGTGGTGCAATAGCAAGCTTTGATGGTAAAAAAGAGTGGAATGTGTGTTTTCTCTTTTATTTGTCTATGTCGGTGCGTATGCGAATCAGATTATGGTTCCACCCATGATTGTCGAGTTACAAAAAGAGCGGTAACATGCTCCTTCTCTTTGTTCATATACTTCAACCGATCGGTATGGTTGTATATGAAAATTCTAAATATGTAAAGATGAGTAAGTTTTGCTTCCCAGTCTTATAATTTGATCATAGACTTGCGTTGGATTGTGGAACTGGTACTAACTGCCTGGCATAAGGGTTAGCAAGCAGCTACTGAATCTTTGAGTTTAAGCTTGGGAATTCACCAAACCAATAGAGGTGTTTTTGTCCAAAAAGAAAAAAAAAACACATGATTTAACAGATCTTTTTAATTTATATTTCTTCATTTTATAATAAAACTAATAAATAAATTTGTTAAATAATGAAAAACCATTCGAAAGTCTTAATTTCGAAATTTGATTTTTTAAACATTTCTAAACATTATTGATATTAATTTGAATTTGTAACAAGACAATTTAATCCATGTATTATTTTAGTCGTTTGTGCGTTTAAAAGGTTTTTCTGGTTCAAGTACATTGTGGTGAACCGAGTCAGATTGAGCACACGGTTCTCTGTGGTAATCCAGCCTAAATCGAGTTCCGGTTCAATTAGATTGCGGTGAATCGAGTCAAATTGCTCACCGCCTCCTCAACCTCTTCCCAAGCTCATTCACCCAAAATACCAATTAACTCTCAAAAAGAGGAGGAAGGAGGAAGAGGAAGGAGGAAGCGCTTCCTCTCCGACGTTCTTACGAGATCTCGATCCTTCTCTTTCCCATTCGCATCGTCTTGATCTCTACCCTTCTCTCTTTAATTCATTGTTTGTTCGATCACTTCTCCGTTGCTCGATAGCTGAATTCCCGGCATAGGGGTCTCGGGAATGGGTTGCAACGCCAGGTTTGAATCCTCGCCTCCGCCTCAGATCCGCTTCTGATCCTAGAAGATCTCGGGTTGCTTGTGCCAATACTATGGCGGGCGCCGTCTCGGCGCTGTTCCTCCTCGACGTCAAGGGCCGCGTCCTCATCTGGCGGGACTACCGCGGGGACGTCTCTGCGATACAGGCCGAGCGCTTCTTCACCAAGCTCATCGAGAAGGAGGTGATTGACTTCTTCCGTAGGTTACTGCCCCTACCTCCGTCTAGACTCGTTGCCAAACGCCAGTTTGTCTTGTCCTGTTCATTTTTTGGCGCAAAGGTGGAATCTTGAGCTCGTAATTTTTGGTGGCAGGTGGATCCGGAGTCGCACTCGCCGGTGGCGATCGATGACGGGATCAGTTATATGTTCATCCAACACAATAATGTCTTCCTGATGACTGCCGCGAGGCAGAATTGCAATGCTGCCAGCATCCTTCTTTTCCTGCATCGCGTCGTTGATGTGAGCATTCCTTAGCACTGATATTATTTTCTGCTCCAGGAACGACTTTTGTTATTTAGTTTACTTATAGTGCTTCTCCATCTAGGTATTTAAACACTATTTCGAGGAGCTGGAGGAAGAATCCTTGAGAGATAATTTTGTCGTTGTGGTGAGTTGATAATTTACAAACTATCTTCTGCTTCTTGGTCTCTGGCGTACCTACAAAATCTAATTGAGATCAAACCTTTTTTTTTTGTACTTGCTCTTTAATTTCATATTCTACGGTCTTGAAATTGAGCTACTGGCTAATATGGACAGTACGAATTACTTGATGAGATGATGGACTTTGGGTACCCTCAATACACAGAAGCTAAGATTCTTAGTGAGTTCATTAAGACAGATGCATATAGGATGGAAGTCGCACAGAGACCTCCAATGGCTGTTACAAATGCAGTGTCCTGGCGTAGTGAAGGGATACGGTATAAGAAAAATGAAGTAGGTTAAGTCTTCAGTCATTGCAGATTCTGCCAATGACTGATTATCTAATTATCCTCATGAAAAGATATGGTGACATTCTTTATCTCATAGGTGTTCTTGGATGTGATTGAAAGTGTTAATATACTTGTTAACAGCAATGGACAGATTATCCGTTCTGATGTTGTTGGGGCATTGAAAATGAGAACATACTTGAGGTGAATTTCTTTGTCATTTCTTCTTTTTTCATTTCATTTAGATTATGTTCTATGGATTCTTCAGTTATTTTGAGATCTCCTTTTTAAGTCATCCTTAAGCTTATCCTCACTTTTATTTGTTTAATGTTTTTTCTTTACTATTTATAGATATGAATCTTATGCTATTGTTTTTGGTTTGTCATTTTAAACAAACCTTCTAAGAACAAAAACCATGATAATACTTGTTATGTTTAACAGTGCAATGCACTGTCATTCACTAACCTTTATTCAGTGAGCTCTGCTTATATATAATCACTTAGGTTTGACCTAAGCAGAAAAGTTTTCGATGTTGGTTTCTATTGAACCTTTTCTTCTTTTTCCTAAATAAAGTTGCAGTGAGTTACTCATCTGAGTGCTATTTTTATGTGCTTATGAGAATTAGAAATTGTAATGACATAGTTATTTTAATATACTAGATGCTTCTAGGCCTCAATTCTTGGATTGTGTGAGGCATTAGGTGCTCGTTGGGAAGTACTCTGTATGCTACCCAAATATCCATATGAAAATATAATTAATAAACCAAAGTTCACCATCACTAGATATGAAGAATTACTACAACAGCGCTATTAATCGACTTTTACTAAATAATTTTGTTATTCTGGCATAATCAATGACAAATCATTGTTGCTGGCGTTGGGGGATGTAATTACTTGACACTATCAAAGATAATTTATAAGTTGAAAATATTACTGATTATTATAATTGCTAAACAAAAAAGTAACCGCTCAGGAAAGCTCCTGTCTTTGGAGTTGATTACTATCATTTGACAAAACTGTGAGGTGTGTAGATTAGTTGTTGGTGAAAGGCCAATACATTGATGTTGTTTAGTCTGAGATGTGTTAATTCTCCATCAGTTTCGATCAGGTTATGCTAGAATCAGTTGTACTGTGCATCTCTCAGTAGGGGCTCATAAGCCCTATGCTCAGTTCTGTGTTGGGATCCAACTTGAGTTTCATTTTAATTATGTTACAATGTGCAATTTCTAAAAATGATAGTAGATAAATCATAGGCGGTTTGTTCTACTTATGTCTACTATGTGTCAAACTTGTGTCACAGGAAATGAAACACACTAATTCAGTTGCATTGGTCATCAGATATTTAAATTTACTGCTAGTGAACACATGCAGAGGTATCAACTGTCGAAGACACCAAGGGTGTCTGTGCAAAATTACCATTAGCCATAGTTTTGAGTCTGCTGGGAGGATAGGCTAATTTGAATTTGAATAGGTTAAGGACAATATGTTAACTTGAGATATTTGACATTGAAACTTGTTCATCTACAAACTCATGAATTAGGAAAGAATGATAAAATACAATTATGTTGGCAAGATATTGACCTAGATAGGCCTAGAGTGTACTAATCCATTTGACAGATTGATACATTGAGGTGATCTCTCAGCAAGTCCAGATCCATTGTACTGTCAAATGTTGTAATAAAAATATAAAAAATTAGTTGAAGAGCTTAGGTTAATACTTCATTACTACCATCTAAATTACTAGGTCATGTCTTGCCATTATGGTGGAGGAAGGTTCTTCCCTTCGTCTTCATGTGTTGCACGATGAAGAATGCATGGAACATGAATCTTTTTACGCAACAGAAAGAGCAGTCACTTATTATAGATATCAAGCATATAGCTTTCTTTAGAGGTATGTTATATAAGATCTAATGTATATAAAAAAAATAACCTAAGTTATTATGCATGAGTGGTAAAACATCTGGCAAATTGTTTATAATTTATGCAATATATCTGTTAAAATGTGTCAGAGAGATTGTTCTAAATTTGGGACTTATCCTAATATGTAAGCTTGTGAAAAGCTACAAGACAACCATATTAAATAAGATGTGACTTATTTACATGAATAAAGTACTAGGTGAAATATTAAACAAAACAATAGTTGATTAAAAATACACCAAAATATATGTATTTAATCACAGCAGTTAATATGAAAAATTCTGCACATTTACAATTTTCATGATCATGAATGTTATATCATTTAATTTCATCATATTAATTGTAAATTGTAGCTCCCCGTGATATACTATGATCACAAACATTCAAAGGAAACAATATATAAAATCATTTGATAAATTTTGTTGCATCTATGTTTCTGGACAATATAAAAGTAGTTCATGTGGTGAGTGAAACATAGAATATCATGCGACTAGAATCATATATTCGAGAAATTGGACTTCAAATAACAGATCATGCCCATTTTATGCAGTGGAATGCCTGAATGTAAACTTGGGCTCAATGATCGGGTACTTTTGGAAGCTCAAGGACGGACAACTAAAGGAAAAGCTATCGATTTAGATGATATAAAATTTCACCAGTAAGCTGGCCTTTTCATCCCCTTGTACTCTCTTTCTTCACTCTCTTTTTTCTTTTTCCAAGGGGATCTTTTGACTCTTTGGCTGCGTGTCAAGGTAATATTTGTCGATTACTGATACCTTATCATTTAAGGTGTGTCCGATTGGCACGGTTTGAGAATGACAGGACAATATCATTCATACCACCAGATGGGTCTTTTGACCTAATGACATACAGACTTAGCACTCAGGTCCACATTTTTGTTTTGTTGCATGAAGCTAAATTCTGAATGTTTACACATTTATGTCTTCTTCACTGGATGTTATTTACCTTGTGTGCTTGTCATCACTATCATTCAGGTAAAGCCTCCAATCTGGGTGGAAGCTCAAGTTGAGAAGCACTCAAGAAGCCGCATAGAGATAACAGTTAAGGCAAGAAGTCAGTTCAAGGAAAGAAGGTACTAGCCCACTTCCCTTTTGAATTGTCATGGACCAAGACACCTATTTCACTTGTATCATGACATGCTTTTCTGATTAGCGTTTGTCATAATTTCCTTACCATATTAGCACTGCAACAAATGTGGAAATTGAGCTGCCTGTACCTTCAGATGCCACCAATCGTAACATCCGAACATCCATGGGTTCTGCTTCTTATGCTCCTGAGAATGATGCACTGGTCTGGAAAATAAAATCTTTTCCCGGAGGCAAGGTTTGAGGCAATTATTTTTTGGATAGGTCAAATGATCTCTCTAATTTTTGTGAAGTTCATAATACACCTATTGAGATTTGTGCTCTTCTCGACACATAGGAGTACATGTGTAGGGCAGAATTCAGTCTTCCCAGTATAACCGCTGAAGATGCGACTGCAGAGAAAAAGGCTCCCATACGCGTGAAGTTTGAGATCCCTTATTTCACAATCTCCGGGATACAGGTACTTCTCTACTTAACAACTTTTTTTCTTGGCTATATAATCCTCTAGTTAATGGGTCATGCCATCATGCATCAATTGCCCAGGTTCGATATCTGAAAATTATCGAAAAGAGCGCATACCAAGCCCTTCCCTGGGTGAGATACATCACGACGGCTGGTGAATACGAACTGAGACTAATCTAAAGACACGAAGATTTCAAGATTATATTGCTCGGACTCTCATGAACTCTGTAGATTTATCAATCATTGTTCGATGTGAACAATGCAGTGGTCAATCAGCAATTTTTGTTTCTGTTGCACTTATTTCTAGCACTCTACTCAAAATCGTTAGTTTTTCCCCTCTCTTCTCGGAAATGATCACTGTGCATTTATTTTTTCAGAGAATTTATTGATAGTTTGAGAAGACTTGTTGCTTATTCTTCTCTGATGATGCAGGAGAGATTAAACGTAATATTTAGAATTACAAGATTGTATTTGTACATTAAACGAACAAATAGATCTGGAAGAAGACACGCCACAATTACAACGATCAATTATTGTGTCGATGTGATGTCACTTGAGCAGGTGATATTCTCCATCTGCGTCGATGTCTTCTGAGAAAGGGGTGGACTTGGATGGGCCACAAAACATGCCTCCCCATTCGGGGAAATAGATGGAGGCTATTGGCAGAGTGCAAGCGAGGATCATCACGCCCATCAGCGAGATGCCGGTTTCTGTAGAGTATTTACTGCCAGAGAAGAACAGCAGCTGGGTTATCACTGCGCCTAATGCCCCTCCGCTTCCTGTCATTCCGGCGATCACTCCCAGAGACCTGTCATGGCGGAAAGATCAGATTTTGATGTTAAATTAGGCGCCAAAATCGAATCTTTGCAGTGATTCGTGGAATTGGATTGGAGTAGTTGTACCTCTTGGAGACGAAGGGCACGACGCCGAAGGTGAGGCCGGAGGCGGCCTGCGCGAAGAAGGCGAACCCGCACATGACGGCGCCGGCGGCAGGGAGAGACTTCATCCTCCCCAGCAGCACGCAGAAGAGACCTCCGGTCGTCTGCACCGCCCAAAGCCCCCAGAGTCGCCCTCGCATGCCGAAGCGGCTACCCAGCTCGTCGGAGAGAACGCCTCCTGCCGGCCGCGAGACGACGTTGGCCATCCCGAAGCACGCCGCCACCATCCCAGCCGTTTGCAACTCCAGCCCGAATCGACTGTAGAAGTACTCCGCCACTACGTTCTCCATCGCCAGCTCGACCCCGTAGCAGTAACCGTAGGTCAGCGCCAGCACCCAGCCACGGTAGTTGCCGAGGCCCTCCCGCAGCACCACCCAGATCGACGGCCTCGGGTTATTCAGCTTGAGCTCTTGCTTTCGGACCGAGGCGATATTGTCGTCCGGCAGGTCCTGGCCGAACGCTAGAACCGCGAGCGCAGCGATAACTTGCAGCGTGGCGGGGATGAGGAAGGCGGCGCGCCAGGCGAAGGAAGGGCTGCCACTGAGGCGGAGGATGGCGGCGTAGGCAAGCGGCATGAGGAACTGGGCTGCGCCGCTCCCTGCGTTGGCCCAGCCCGCGGAGATGCCGTTGGCTCGGCCGACGACGCGCGGCGAGAACATGGAGCTCATCCAGTACTGGTTAGCCACAAAGTTGGCGAGGGACAGACCGCCCACGAAGCGGAGGAGGAGGAAATCGGAGGGAGAGGAGGAGAAAGCGGCGAAAGCGTAAATGGCAGGGGCAGTGAGGAGCGCGAGGGCGACGGAGGCGACGCGGGGGCCGAGGATATCACAGGCCGAGCCCATGGCGAACCGTGCGAAGATGGTGCCGGTTACGGACGCCACGCCGGCGTGGGCGACGTCTAAGGAGGAAAGGCCAAGGTGGAGACGGAGTACGGGGAGGAGCGGCGGCGCGGCGAAGGCAGAGAAGAAGCAGGTGAAGAGGGAGAACCAGGCAAGGTGGAAGGCGCGCATGTGGGCGCCCGCCGCCGAAAGCAAGCATAGCTCTGTCGCGCGGTGCTCCCCGTCCACCGGCAGCTCAAACTCAGAAGAGACCTCGCCGTCTTCGTGCATGGCTCCCGTTGCCTGTGGCTGTCGCTGGGAGCTAGAGGATGGTGGTGCAGGGGAGAGACGGATCGAGTGTGTATAAATGGTCGACGGTGTCACTGTGAGTGCTTCACTGGAATGGCGACGTGGTGGTTCCATGGAAGAAGAAGAAGAAGCGAGAGGAACGACGAGGCGTGGCGTCGCAGGCCGATCTCTCGAGGCTTTTGGCCCTTGGAGACGATCTCGTGGCCTCAAAGTGAAAGAGGGAGGTGGACGAAAGCGAACGGGGAGAGTGGCCGCTGCTGACGTGGAGGATTCTGCGGTGCAGCTTCAGTTAATTTTTTCGACCCTTTCGGTTAATTCTGATTATTTTATTTATTTATTAAAATATTTTACTATTATATCACATCCCCTAGGGTAAGAAAATATAATTAATTCGAGTACTTTCTATTTCAAGTTAAAAATATTATGATTTATAAAGTATAAAATATTCTAAAAGAAGGGCGATGTTCATTCATAACTGAAGGAATCTCAAAGTATCTTTGTAATTATTAACTTTTAAAATTGTAGTAAGTTTTCCTTCAAATCACAACGATATAATAATATTTTAATAGTAGAATTGTTAGCAAATTCGATATTAATAAATTTTAAGGCGTTTTAAAAAGTTATTAAACCTTGAAAATATTTTAAAAATTAATTAATTCCCTAAACTATACTATTTCAAATTATTAAACCTTGAAAAGTAAATAAAAAGAAAAGAGATCAATTATTGTGATTCAAATTGGTTCAATTATGGACGACAATTTGTCCTGTCTTTGTCAAGATCAGACCCCTAATCGGATCCGATTTAAATTGTCGCGTCTTGCCTTCAAGTTTACTTAGACAAGGGTGAAACTCGAAAAAAAAAATAAAATAGACCAACCAAATATATGATACAATTTCCATACCTCTTAATCACTGACATGAAGATACCTCAAAGTGTGCAGAAGGTTTTCATGATCTAAAGCACCAAACTGAGCTGATCTATCACTAAATCTAAGCACTATCGATCAGGAATTTGGACCCATGATGATCTTTTAGCCTTGTTTAAAGAAATATGATGAGATTCAAATTAAGGGATGGGATGACTCAATAAAAATAATCACGATCAAATAATTTCGACCTAGCTAGCTACAAGTTGAGTTGGTCTTCATCAAATTAATCTTCTTTTGGGTAGGACTTTCTTTAAGTCGGATTCAATAGATTGATTATCTTCGAGTTGGACTTCAGGGTAACTTTAAGTCGGGCTTCAGGACGTCGAGTAGTTTTAAGTCGGGTTTACGGATGCCAAGTAACTTCAAGTCGCGCTTTAGGACATCGAGTAACTAGGATATCTTTTGGACAAGGGTCTAAAAGGACTTAACTACGTTAGGTGGATAGTCGAGTTAAACTCGATTACTCTGACGTTCAAGTCAAATCTTTGAGAAAACGTGGATTAATAAATAGAGAAAATATGAAGATTAGATAATTATGAGATTATTTGCTTGGATATTTTTAAATAGAAAGTGAAAGGATGATTTTCGATATTAAAAAGTACATTTTTTTCAAGACATCTTTCTTAATAATCAATGTTTTAATCATCAAAAACCTTAGCTCGGTACTTCAATAACCACCCAGTAAAATCTTAATTTAGACAAATCACATTTGAATGTGACTCAGATTAAATTGACTTGAGATCTTCTTTGAGGTTGATATGGTTGGAGCTTTATCTATCTAACTGAATCATAATTTAGCCGGACTCAGCTTGAACTCGGATGGATCCCGGACTCAGTTTGAACTCGGTTAGACTGACCCAATTGATTTGACCAGATCCAAATTCTTCTTGACTTTGACGTCCCTTTTGATTTGACTTAAATCATTGCAGATAAAATCTGAACTACAAAGAAGTGTGACTACAAAGCTAATTTGTGTTTCTGAATAAATAATCTACAAAATGTCAGCAGAAAAGGTTGAGGAAGAGTGTCCTTCACACAGTCGATGGTGCATGACTCCACGTGGAGACCAATTTTGCATGCATTATCACTCTCCACGTTTGATGCAACAACTCCCATCTCACTCTACTACGTGCTTGAGCCTTGATGATTCCAAATTTGTTCTGCTCACTACTGCACTTTTACTGTGACTTGTCTGCTTCTTCGCCCTTCCTCACTCACCATGTACCGCGGAGGGATTAAGTGGCAATAAAGGCGAAGCATTCGTCTCAGGATTTTTGTCAATCTGTCTGATTAACACGAAGGAGATGTGATTGAGGAGGTATAAGGATTTACGTCGCATCAATTCCAAGATTCAACCTTTAAACTTTAAATGATAAATTTTTATCCATTTTTATCCGTGAGGAATCTACCACCGCAGAGGGATTAAGTAGAGAGATGAGGCCGAGAGAGAGAAAGGAATCAAATTCAATGAATTAATTGCAGTTGCAGTGAGAGACAGAGGTGCAGGCCCACCAAGTAGCACTGTTCCCTGTGTCCTTCTTCCTTGCTCTTTCTCTCCCTCGCATCAAGGCTCCACCACATCCGGAGAAAGCAAAGCGCCGGGGGGAGAGAGGGCGGTCGCCATTGTTGCGGAGATGAGTTGGAGCAGGGCAACTTTGTCCCTGTGGCTGCCTCCGCTGCTTACCTGGGTGGCCGCCGCGGCTCTGCTTCCCGAGGTGATGTCGCAGGTGAGCTTCTTGAAGGCTCCGCCGGCGTTCTCCCCGTCGCCTGAGGCTGCATTTCAGTTCGAGGCGAGGGAGGGGAGTGATGGCGGTGAGTCATGCGGTTCCAACTGCAGTTTTGTCTGCAAGGTATTGACTTAACTTCATGAATCTGTAATTATTTATGAACTGCTAGGTATCAATTTAACTCCATATGTCTGTAAATTAACTGTTTTTAAAACTATTTTAGTGCTTAATTTTAGATTATTTGTTTGTGTATCCACTTAAAAACATCTTGAACTACTTGTATCAGCAAATGAAGGGTCAAATACAGTCTTAACAACAAATTGTTGAAATGCTGACAATTTGTAGGAGCTTTTTCGTTATTCTTTTGGAGAACAACTCAAGAAAATGCTTGCTAGTTGCTAGATTGAAATTGCATGTGGCGAGGTTCATCATGCTTTTCTCAATCAAGCAGACACAATATGGTCACATTAGCTATATCTCTTTGCTCCTAGTCCTTAGATGCTGGATTTGATCAGAAGGAGTTTGTGCTATATCGTAGACAATGTAGTATTCTTCATCGAGAAGGATGCATTTTTCATTGATGAAGATGTGTCTCTACTTCAAAGTAGACACTTAAAGGTTGTCTAAAAGAAAACACAGGTTTTGGTGGGATAGGAATGTTTTAGGATTATTATCTTCACA
Organism: Hedychium gardnerianum; assembly: GCA_038050645.1. NCBI lineage: Eukaryota > Viridiplantae > Streptophyta > Magnoliopsida > Zingiberales > Zingiberaceae > Hedychium > Hedychium gardnerianum. Next base: position 5,703,056 of record JBBUKS010000044.1, read on the forward strand.
ACAGACTGCAAACTATTGTTTCTTCACGGTGTCAATATTGAGTTCAATTTTGTGTTCCTTGAATTGATAGGTCATAATTCTTTTCCTATTTCCAAAAAGAAATGTGACTTCTATGCATGCAGTTCCTTATAATTCCTGAATGTTGATTTGTTCAGCACTTGGATGTTGCTATATATTGTCAACATTTAGATTTCTGATCAAGAGGATGCAAGTTTGACATTGAGGTGCATGCACCAGTAAATAAATTTTCAAAGGTTTTTTTTAAGGAAATCAAAGATTGTGAATGGAGATGTTTCAGTATTATGAACTTCTTGGTAGATAGTTATGCATGCTTCTAGATATGATCATACATCATTGGTGACGTTAGAGAAATTAATTGCACATATTGCTCTTTTTAGTCTACAGCTATTGAGTTCAATTTTATGATTAGAGTTGAACTAAAATCAAAATCATTTTATTTTTCTAAATAATCCATTTAACTCCAAAGCAAAAGTTGTATGCAAAAGAATGTGGAGAAAAGCTTTAAAAGCTAAAATTGTTTAAGTAGAAGAAAAACTAAATATATGAAATGTAGTCTCAATAATGAGCAAAAAAAAATTGATAGGATAGTTAATATGGATGGACATAAAATCGTTGTAGGTAAAGGGTTTAGGTATCTTGGATATTGATAAAAAAAAATGTAGACGTAATAACGATGCATTTCGACTATGCACAATACTAGAATTGAAACCATGGTTTGAGACAAACAAAACCTAATGATGATGATTATATTTGATTAATCATAATCCCCAACAAGTTTTAGTAAAAATCCTCAAAAAATTTCTTAATGATTTACAGAAGTAGGGGCATCAGTTTAATTTCAGCCCATTAAAAATTGACTTAATTCTTGGGTTCTGGTTCTCCTTTTCATCAAAATTCAACAAGTTTTATTAATCTGATTGTTTGTGCAGTTGGATAACTACACTTCATCTTCCTGTGAGTCGACAAAAGTTTCATACTCAGGCCTGCTTGATGGAAATCATATGTTTGAGGTCTGCATCAGTGGTTCTCGAAGAGTTCGCTGTGCTAGCTATTACTGGACTGTTGGTTAAGAAACTTCCCTTGTTTTCTTTGTTGTCTTGTTGCAAACATTTTGCTAAATTTAACATGGTATGATTTTGTTGTTTCTATATTATCTTTGTTAACTTTAATCAATCCCTTTCACTTTCGATTTGAGATCTTAGTATGACATTTGTTACTAGCATCGCTGATTTTATATAATAGGCGTCAATATAAAGTTCTACTTTTCCTTAATATTGTCTAAGAGCATTATGGATAAACCAAAACTTGTTAGCTTTTGGCATGTGGGCTACTAGTCCAATATATTATGAAAAAATGCCTTAAAAAGATACGAATATGACTTAACAAGGTACTACAGAAAATTATCTAGTTGACAACCATTCACAGGTTTGTATCTTCAACTTAATTAATCTCTAGAAACATTTGTGATTGTTTATGCTTGACCATGTTCTGCTTTTGAAACCAAATGCCTTGTTAATCCTATCCGTGTTGTCCTTTCATTGCAGATACAACTTCCCCTACTGCACACATTTCGGCTGCATCATCTTTCACAAATGCTCTAAATATGTCCGTAAATGTTTCTTTCAGTGAACCATGCACTGGTGGAGGTGGATTTAGATGCACCCCTAGCTATTGCAGTGTGAGTATGCAGAAAACTTAATTTTTTTTGCTTGACTGCCATAATGTTTCTCCCTTTTGTATCCATTATAAGCAATTTGTGTTCTCACACATGGTTGAGAATCCTTTCCCCTTTCTCTTGTTTATTCACAATGTTTGTTTCACCAAACAACATCTTATCTGACCTGCTTTTGCATAATTTTTAGTCAATGCTTACCCCATGTTCTTAATTTAAAATATTTATTCCTATATCATTCCCTGAGTAATAAGCTTACTATTTTCCCATTTATGTCCTCATTTCTTTGTTTTCCTCGTTTTTCATTTCTTAAATAAGACTTTCTACTTTGTTATAGCTTCTTGTTTATGGAGCTGGATATGTGATACCATCTACCCTTAAGGTTATTCTCCCTGAACAAGAATATGCTCTTGCGGTGGCTATATCTGCTGATGTTCAGTATGGTCGCTTGGTGCTAGTGATGGATAGGGCCTTTTGCAAGGATGTTGCAGGGAACACGTTCAAACGAACATCAAATTCAAGTTTCATTGTTCATTTTGGTAAGTTGCCTACTTCATCTTATTGTGCTTTCATTCTTAGAGAATTTTATTGAAAATCACGTGTAACAATCCATATAAGACAACAATATAGAAGGTTTCATGTATCATATGACCTCACTATTTGAGAAGGGAGTAGGATAAGTGTAACTGAGGCTTTTATTTGGTTTGGTTTGTCCACATGGACTGCATATGCACCATCTAGACTTCTTGGTTTTTCATATCAAAGCCATCGCAGTAGAGGACCACATACACTGTGTAAAACTACATCCATGGCCATTCTCTTTGGTAGTGTTTATTAGATCTTTTTTTAAAAAACATTTTAAATTTACAGATAGAAGGAGTGTGCTCATGAGCTTGGAAACTCGCATTCCGAAGAAGATACTTCAACTTAATGGCGAGATTAGAACAGCAGAGGCTACAAACATTGCGAAAGACTTGAGAATTTATCTATCTTTCTCAGAACCAGTTCTTAATTCATCGGAAGAACTTCTAGGTCTTCTTCATACAAGTAATGGTTTACTTGTTCCTACAAATAGGAGTACACATGGAAATCGCCGCTTTGGCTACATAGTAAGGAATTCTGAACACACACCATTCCTTTTGTTATCATGTACAATGTACCTGGTGTTTGTTTCACTCAAATTAAATTCAAATGTTTGTTTCTTCTAGGCACAAAATATCCCAAGTATGGCTGTTATTACCGTACTTTGTGATACAAGCAAAATAATCAGTAGGCAAGGGACTCCAGTTTCTCCATCAGATCCAATCACTTTCCTTTATGGTATTCTCTCTTCTCGAAGGAGCATTTATATACTAAATCTTTCAGCTATGACAATGCACCCTTGAAAACATATAATCAAGAATTCTAGGAGGTTAAAATTTAGGTCAATAGGTCTACAAGGACCAGGATGACATCCCTGAATTTGTCAGCAACTTAAATATAGTTCAAGCATCTGGATGTCCATGTTACAGAAATGTTTTAATTGGTGATATTTCAATCCTAAATTACAGTTCGTATGACTTAATCTTCCGGATTAATTATAGGAAAAAGATGAGACAATCAGCAAACAAAGGCAAAACCACAGACACCTTATCTACATAATTCAACCTCCCATTTTCATACATGAGTTCAACTGAATAAGCACCTAACTTTAAACTGCTTAGTTCCTTATCAAACTAAAATCCTCTTTGTAATAGAAGTTTCAAACAATCTCGACTTATTATGGTTTCTCAATGATTTTTTTAAAAGTTTGTCTTCAAGAAATTTGAAAATTCATTACAAATTGACTGCATTTTTCTGATACATTTATTTTTTATCCTTAAAAAAAAGATGATCAAAGGCCTTCTGTGAAGTTGAGCACAACTTCCAACACGAGGAATAGACAACGTAAAATACCAGTGCTGATAAGGTTCACGAAGGCTGTCTTTGAGTTCAACTCATCATCTGTAATGATTTCTGGAGGACGTATGCGGAGGTAGTTTTCACTTCTAGTGAGTTCATGTCATGTAGTTTTTAACCTATCATCCTATGATTTAAACGATACAATTGTTCATGAACTTAACTACTGACAAATTTCCTTTGTCATGTGTTTAGCTTCCATGAAATAACAAAGAGCATGTACATAATTGAAATACATGCTGAGGATAGCATTGTGTCTGTGGAAGTTCCAGAGAACACAACTGTAGATATAGCTGGAAACAAGAACCTGCAATCTAACATTCTACAAGTGAAACATTGTAAGTCTTTTTTTTCGTCTATGTATTTTTTTTATTCTATCAATCTGAATTACATATGACTTCACTTATTGTGCCTCCTTCCTAAACTGCAATAGATGATAGGTAAATCTATCATTCTTTGGTTGTTAGCCAAAATCTTGGAAACAATAGTAAATAAATCTCCTACCATTTGTATTTATAATGTTATATTGTATGTTACAAGGAGATTCTTGAAGGAACTAAGTGCCTGCATATTTGAGATGACAAATATTGGATACAATCAGTTAACATGAGATAAACAAAACATGACATGAAACAGTCATCGCAAAATCATGTGTCTCAAATACCCAACAAGAATGTGATTTGACAAAGTTGACACAAATAGGATTTTTTACAGAAATAATTAATCTCGTAGGAACATAACTACCTTTACATCATATAGTTTCTCTTAAGAATATTAACTAATTTTACATCATTAAAGAAACATATTTTGTAACAGCTTGTATCATTTGATAATGATTACTCATATCAAATGACATGACACTATTAGGAACGTGGACTGTAATTACATATCAGTAAAAACTATATAAGGTTAATATTTGTAAAGTTACTAGTTTCATATAAGCTCCAATAAGTTTGACCTCCCCTACTTCTTGAATTTTTACTAGCTACAAAAATAAAATTCTTAGCAACTTCGTGGTTTATGTACCTTTCTGATATCATACTTCAATTCTTACCTTGTTGGATATTTAACTACGTGTGATCGCATGACATTTTTTAAAGTATCTGAATTTCTTTACATGGCAGATTCCATGCCCACAATATCGTCATTGGTTTCCATAGTTGCTACAGTTGCGGTAGCATTGACATCAATGTTTGCATCACTACTTTCGGTATCTACTTCAAGTCTGATATCTTCTGGGGCAATTTCTAGACAGAAATCATATCTTGTTTCTGAACCCTCAAGAAATCTTATGGTACAGTATTGAAAACCACTGAAACTACAAATTTGCTTGCTTTCAGTTTCTTTTTGCTTTCTTTGATGTAATATAAAGCACTAAGTTACATACACTACAATCCTTGACTTTCTAAGTCTTTTTACGCTCATATTAGTTCCTGTTTTATTGCATTAAAAGTCTAATGAACAAATAAGTTTTTTTATGAAGTGAATTGATCAGTTTGAGAAGCACTCTTTCTTATGGAACCCACTTTTGAAAAACATAATAAAAAGAGGCAATTGCTATTAGAATGTGCGAAATAGGCTATCTTCATGATAGACTCATGAGTCAAATATGATATTCCATTTGCTACTTCATCGTTCTTTTTCTTCTCGGTGCTTATAAACATTTTTTGTTCATTAATTGCACAGTAGACACTCTGTCTTCAGTTTTGCAAAAGAAAATATATATGTATACTGTTTATTGAAATTATACAGGAGGATGATTGTCTATATTTCATTTTCTACAGAGAATTTTGTGCCATATCCAGGTCTTTGCCTTATCAAGATGGCTGGTAATAGGCATGCCCATAGAGTATTATGAATTTTCTATCGGTATAGAGTGGAGTATACCATACATGAGTCTTCCATGGGAAACAGGCTCCAATTCACTTTTTGAAGACCCGACATTTGCTCTTGGAACTTATTCCAGAGTATGGGAAAGAAGGATGTTGGAAACTTTTAGATCCCCATCAATGTCACTCCTGATACCAGAGATGGACCCTTTGATACCCGGGAAGCCACTTACCGCTGGTGAATATTTCTCATTTCTTGAGGTTAGATTTTTATTTTTGGAATATAGCAACCATTGTATTCTCAGAGGATTGATTCTCACTTGCAATATGCAGAATCAAAACATGAAACCTGAAGCTGAATTCATTATGATTTCACGAAACTCAGATAGGTAGGTCAATCACAAGAGAAATGCTGTGTTTCCTAACAGAATCCTCCATTCTCAGCTATTATTAGTAGTCATATGAACACATCTTCAATCAATTAACATGTATATATATTCCTAACCATGTTTTGTTTCGATAGATGGGAGTACTTTGCTAGAAACATGTTCTGGTTAGCCATTCTAGGTGGCGGGTTGATCTTGCTCCATGTCACAATTCTTGGCATTTTAAAGTTGAAGAGGAATATCTCGGAAAAGCAAAAGGAGTTGGGAGCCCTTGTGTTCCCGAGATTTGAAATATCCTTGATATTGCTTGCATTGCCATGCATATGCCAGGCATCTGCTTCAATAATCAGAGGTAACTCCAAACTGGATCAGTCTTAACACGTATCTTCTTCAGTAGACATGCTTTCGATAATTACCAATTTGATTGAACTTTATTTTAGCATTTTTAGACATGTATCTTCTTCGTTATATCTCTAAGAGTTGTTTCTGGAACCTTGCACAACAAGGCTGAATCGAACTCTTCGATAATAACTTCTTATTGAACTTTCTTCGTTTCATTGAAACAGGGAGAACAATGGCAAGCCTAGTTGTTGGAATAATACTCTTGGGAATCTCCACGTCTATCCTAATCTCCCTGATTTTGTTCCTGTCACTCGGTATCACAATGGGCAAGCTTCTCCAGTACATAGAAGTTCATCGAGAGGGACAGGAGTTCCATTGGTACCAAGAGCTCATTCGCATAACGCTGGGTCCTGGGAAAAGAGGTCAATGGTCATGGAAGAATCAACAAGACTCAGTTAATCGAACAAAATTTGGTCCATTGTTTGAGGATCTCCGAGGGCCACCAAAGTACATGCTAACACAAATTGCAAGCAGTGGGGATGAAGCTAAACGTGATGACCTAATCATTGTGTCTGAAGATGAAAATGAAGATTCAGAAGCCCCCTTTATTGAGAAGCTCTTCGGCATCCTCAGAATTTACTACACGGTTGTGGAATTGGTTAAACGCGTCTCTCTCGGAATTCTAGCTGGTGCATACTCATCAAGTAGGCCTTCAAGGATACCCACTTTGATCATTTTGTCCATCACCTCTTTCGAGCTCCTTTTCCTCGTCTCGAAGAAACCATTCATCAAAAAGAAAGTGCAGTTTACAGAGATCATCTCAGTTGCTAGTGAAGTCGGTTTGTTTGCGGCTTGTCTAGTTCTACACGAGAAGGAACTTTCCGACATCAATGAGAAGAGACTAGGACTGATTATGCTGTCTATGTTTATAATCATGCTCACTCCACAACTGATCAACGAATGGCATGCATTGTATCGACAAGTTGTTCGACTGAGACCGTCTGGGGGAACATTCTCTTCAGGGCTAAAGAGAGCTATTGGTGGAATTCTTCTACTTGTTCTACCTTCAAGCTTGACGACCGAACTGACCGAGCAACTAGCATCCAGCCAAGAGGAAGGGGACAGTGGAAGTACAATGTCTTCAAGAGGTCGAGCCCAAAGAGCTTCAGGTACAAGTGAAAGATCATGGCCGATACAACTGAGAGAACTTGCTAGAGCTAGCTTCAGTAGAGAAGCAGCAAGACCACCTAATGATCCTTCAAGTAGCACATACCAAGTGACTCAATTTTGGACCGGAAAAAGAAGTGGGAGCTCTTCAATGAAGCCGTCATCTGACTTCAAGTCGAAGTCGAAGTCGAAAGGGCTGTACAAAGATTTGGAGGCAATTTTCTCATCGAAGTGATCGGTTAGTCTGTAGATTGATTCATTGGTATCATCCATGATATTTGAAGTGGGTTCAGAGCTCAAAGAAGTGATTTCTTTATCTCACAAACCTTCAAAAGCTAAACATATCGTTCTCCGAGAAGATTTATCTTATGGATCACGACAGTTGTAACTTTTAGTTCTTTGTTCTTGGTGCCACTTCCTCAACATGTAAATGAAATGTGTTTTTTCATTAGAGATCTGAGAGACCACTCATCATTGTAATGATTGTTAGATCATGAGGCCTTGTTTTAGTCTTAAACATCGTTTGTTTGTGCTCTACAAGAGTGCTTTAACGACATTGCTAGCAAGGAAAGATCTTGTGGAGTTGTTAAATCTTGCAAATTCTCGCAACAAATGATTTGGCCTCTGTTCGTAGTTGTTGTTCATTTATAATTTCATATCAGAAGAAGAAAGAAAGAAGAAGAATTAATTTTATAGTTTTCGTTTTACTTTCATGTAAATACTTTGATGAAGACAATAAGTAGTACATTTTAAATTTAATTTATAAATTAATAATCTCGTTATTGGATTGATAAATAAATAATATTAATTTAAATTTGACAGAGAAAAGAGTATATTTTAAAATCACTTCAATATTTTAAAATTATTATTATAAAAATAAAAATAATTTTATTAGAATATTTACAAATTCTGCTAAATATCTTTAATAGATACAGAAATTGAGAACCATATTTTGATATTTATTAATATTAGCTCAAATTTATCTGTGGTTCGGGTTTTGACATTTCGGATTCATGATCCGGAACAGATACGGACTTCAAACCCGGTAGATCCGATCCGATCCGATTCAAATTTCATTTCGTACGAGATCACCGTCGAAGCGGCGGCCGCAGTATCCTCCACCATTTCCAGTCCTCCCGCCGCCGATCGCAAGGCGAAGCAAGTCATGCGACTCGACTCCCTTCCGAACGCTTCGTCGAGCGCCGTCTCTTACACTTCCCGCCGCCAAGGCCTTCTTGTACGGCAGGTCGTCGCCGTCTTGCTCCAGCGTCGGCCCCTCCCTCCCCCGTCACCTCGCTTCCGCGGCTGGACCTCCGACGCCATCCGCGACGTCCTCTCCTCCATACCCACCTACTTCTTCCTCTCCCTCCGCTCCGTCGGCCGGCAGCGTACCTCCGGCCGTCACCGCTCCCCGCTCCGACAGCGCTGCCTCCGCCTCGAATCTTCCTCTTCCGCCGGTTCCCGTGGACCCGCCAAACATCGCGACCCGGAATCCGTTGGCCTCGGCGTCGCTGCTGGTCTGGAGTTCTATTCTTGGGTGGAATCGCACTGCGGCTTCCCCCACAACGAGCTGACCTGCCGCAACCTGTCCCGCGTCCTTGCCCGCGCCAACCGCCTCCCCCTACTCTGGCGCTTCCTTCGCGCCAATGAGCGCCTTGTCAGCACCGCCACCGTCACCGAGGTCATCAAGCTACTCGGCGAGGAGGGCCTCACCAGGGAGGCTCTCGCCGCCTTCTACCGCATGAAGCAGCTGCATTGCAAGCCCGACGCCCAATCATACAACACGATCATCTCGGCACTATGCCGCGTCGGCCTCTTCAAAAAGGCGAGATTTTTACTCGACCAGATGGAGTTGCCGGGCGCGCGATGCCGCCCTGACACCTTCACCTACACCATACTGATCAGCTCATACTGCAAGCGCAGCTTGCAGACCGGTTGCCGCAAGGCCATCACGAGGAGGATTTGGGAAGCGAATCACATGTTCCGGAGGATGTTATTCAATGGATTCGTTCCAGATGTAGTGACCTACAACTGCTTGATAGATGGTCTCTGCAAGACCTACAGGATTGAGCGTGCACATGAACTGCTCGACGATATGCTTGTGAAGGGCTGTTCTCCCAATCGAATCACATACAACTCTTTCATTCGTTACTACAGCGTTGTTAACCAGATTGACAAGGCTGTCGAGATGATGAGAGCCATGGTATCACGGAACCACGGGGTTCCTTCCTCGAGTTCATATACGCCTATCATTCACGCATTATGCGAGACGGGAAGAGTCAGGGAAGCAAGGGATCTCTTGGTTGAGATGGTGTCCGGTGGATCTATCCCTCGAGAGTTCACATATAAGTTGGTTTGTGATGGTTTGACTCATGCCGGAGAGCAAGGTCTGGAGGATGAACTTCATAGAAGGATAGAAGATGGAATGCGTGCTAGATTCATGCAGGTCAGGCTTCTGAAGCCTGTGATGGGTGACAAAAGCATATTTGCTCTAGAACAAGAGTAAGATATATTCCATACACTTATTCAGTGAAACCTTTGTGAAACAACCGACAAATTCAGTGTCCGTTCTCATTTTATATCTTTCTGATAAGCTAGGCAAAAACAGGAGCATCCACAAAGTGCAAACTGCTACCACAAAAACATTTGACAACCCTTTTCTTCCATTTTCAATACTGAACATTATTTGCTTCAATTTTTTGTGAACATGGTGTTTGGAGTTGACACAGGATCTGTTGAGGGGTATATTTAGTCTTTTGACTTCTTTTGTTGGCAAATCATCTTCTGTTGACAATGAAACTAAATTGCATCAGTAATAACAGTATCAGTTTCTTCAACTTTGAGTGCATTCATCATCAGAAAACAATGCCTGTAATATCTGAACATTCACCCAAGACAGGAGAAGTAATATCAGATAAATAAGGTCTTTTGAAAACTCACTTGAAATTGAAAATACAAGTTCATAGTTCATAAGGCCTTGTTGTCTCTGTTTAGGTGGAAACAAAATCACATGTTTAATCTTGTATTCTTGCATCTTTTGACTGCCTTCATGTAATCTGCTTGAATGTTCCTTTAACACCAATCGCCTTTGCAAAAGATGATAAAATAGTGATGTAATATATACAAATGTAAATTTAAATAAACCAAGTGAAGATAAACATGGACAGTAAAAAAACTCTAATTACTCTTCACTTATAAACATTTTTGTTGCAATCCAAACACAGTGCTTCTTCCATGCATTCCACCTACCAAATATCCAATGAAAGAAAAAGTATTGAATCCTCATCCAATTCCAGGGATCTTTAAAGCCACCTAAAGCCTCAAATCAATCTAATAAGCCACCATTTACACATTGCCTTTTCTTTTTAGTTATTTGAAATGGCTTTCCTCTTCATGAATGCTTTCCTCACCTTCTAATCAATTCCACCAATCTAAGCTCTTAGACACTTGATATTTAGATCAGTGATGCAAAAGTTAATTGAATTGCAGATGATTTCATCAACCAACAACCTAATTCTGTGCATGTAGTTGGTGACATGTTACATGTTTTGCAATACACCTAACTAATTCAGTCCACCGTTGCTTTGTGTAGGGCTGAGTCAGTCGGTCAGAGGAGATGAATAACTTTATAAATAAAGAGGATTTTTTTTTTCTTCTTATTTAAGCAAGGATATACATTTCAATTGAATAAAATAACATAAACAGAAAAGAAGGGGCTCACAAATTTACTTGGGTTACAACCAGGGAAATTGTTAATCCAAGATAATAAAGCGCACTAAGAATCTTCTTCGTTGAAGGCGGAGTAGTTTCTTACAGACTTTGACAGTGTAAACTTGACTTTACAGAAGATTGGAAGTTTAAAACTAAGTGTGTTATGCTAAACGAGAGGTCACAGTCTCTATTTATAGCAAACCAGTCGAGGTGGCCGTTTTACAGACGTGATAGTCACGGGGGCGCCTTCATTGATTAAGAGTGCCTCCAATGGATCGAAACTGATCCATTGATGATTTGACAGCGCTGGAGGCGCCTCCAAGCGTTGGGGGCGCTTCGGTTGAGTTGACTCAGCTTTCATATCTAATCCGCTATGATGAGTCTTCAACGATGATCGGAGGCGCCTCCATTGCTCTGAGGCGCCTCCATCCAAATGGCGGGTGAGGCGCCTTAAAGCCTTGGGGGTAACTCCATCGTACCGAGGCGCCTCACGTGCCTCTTCTTCCAAGGTGCCTCCAAGACATAGGGGCGCCTCAGGTCTTCTCTGGTCGCCTTGGGTGATTGTCCAGCCGTCCAACTCAGGTCTTCTCCTTGAGCAGGCTTCCTCCCCGGCTTCTCATCCCTTGAACCGCATCCTTCTCGCCTCACGTCCCTCAGGTCGCGTCCTTTTCGCTCTACCGGTGTACTCTTCCGCAGCTTCTCATCCCTCGAATGCACCAAGCCCGTTGGCTCGCTTCCCGTGCCATCATTCTCGTCCGCTACGTCTTCCACTCGACTTCTTGTGTTCTTAAGTTCATGCACACTTAGACATAAGGATCAAACCACACAAGACCTAACTTAACTTGGTTGATCACATCAAAACTACCTTGGGGTACTTATAGCTATGGTCACGTGCTAATTGGCACGAACTTTGGTGATGGTTTAGGAAGACCAGAACCAACTTGGTACTGGTCAACACCAACGTGGTGCTGGTCTGGCAAGAACAGCATCATGTTGGTGCTGGTCTGTGAATATCAACACCACTATATACATAAAAATTTGGAATCATTTGGATCAATGCTGAGAAGGTCTAAAAATAGTAAATGATGGCATATTAGGACTCTCCTGACCCATTTTAACCCACAGGACTTGGAATGGATCCGATCTGAGCTCTCTAGGTCCATCAATGGATTTTAACCGAAACCCATTAATTGACCTAAGGGGCTTGAAATTCTAATATTTTTTCATGGGATGGAAGGGGAGAGTGTCTAGAAGGTATATATGGCCTCCAATCATGGTTCTAAAACTCTCACAAGAAGCTATGATCGCATGCCAATTGGCACGGACCTTGGTGTTGGTTTAGGAAGACCAACAACAACTTGGTGTTGGTCTTGAAAAACCAGCACCAACGTTGTGCTAGTCTGGCAAGACCAACACCACGTTGGTGTTGGTCTGTGAATACAAATACCACTATGTACACAAAAGCTTAGAATCATTTGGATAAATGCTGAAAAAGCCCAAAATTAGTAAATGAGGGCATATTTGGACTCTTCTGATTCATTTTAACCCACGGGACTTGGAATGGGTCTGATCTGAGCTCTCTAGGTCCATCAATGGGTTTTGATCGAAACTCATTGATTGAGCAAAGGGTCTTGGAATTCTGACATTTTGCCATGGGATGGAAGGGGTGAGTGTATAGAAGGTATATATTACCTCCAATCATGGTTCTGAAACTCCCACAAGAAGATATTGTCGTGTGTCAATTGTCACGGACCTTGTTGCTAGTTTAGGAAAACCAGCACCATGTATGTGGTGCTGGTCTAGCAAGAACAACACCACGTTGGTGTTGGTCTACGAATACCATTTTGGTGCTCGTCTTCCTACCTGTACCATCATGGCCTTGGATTCTCATCGAAAAGTCTGTTGTTGGTATTCACAGACCAACACCAACGTGGTGCTAGTCTTGTCATACTAGCATCACTATGTACAAAAAAATTGCAATCGTTTGGATCAATGCTGGGAAGGATGCAAAACAGTAAATGATGGCATATTTGGACTCCCGCGATCCAATAAACCCACAGGACTTGGAATGCGTTTGATCAAAGTATTCTAGGTTCATCAATGGGTCTTGACTGAAACCCATTGATTGACCTAGATGACTTTGATTTCAGAAATTTCGACATGGGATGGAAGACATGAGTGTATAGAATGTATATATGACCTCCAACCATAGTTATGAGCCACACACATGAAGTTATGGCCGCGTGCCAACCAACACCACATTGGTGCTGGTATTGCAAAACCAGTATCATGTTTACATCACTTTTTAGAATCAAGAATCATATACAAAATTGGAGCTCCATTGGGGTTCTTTTTCCCTTTTGGGCAATATCAACATTGTGTGCGCTTTTTGTGAAATCTGAAACAGTGGGTACACCTTTTGGAAAATTGCATAAGGAGAAATATACAACATTTTGGCTCCATTGGGTTCTTCAGACTCAATATGCTATTTTAATTTCTAGTGAGCAAATTTTTATTGAGATCATCAATGACTTCAATCCAATGGTTTCATTTTACTGTCAATATTGATAGAATTCACATGCAAAACTGAGTTTTAATTAAAATTATAAAAATGAGTTAAACATATGATAGATATCAAATATAAACCAATAGTTAAAAATTCAAGTTTTACAAATTCCACTTGACATAAGGAAAATTATCTACACGAAGGCCAAACAAGGCAAAATGTGATGTTTCACACAATTGCAGATTAACAAAGCCCTCCTCATCCCAATACTAAGGGAACTTCAACTTGGCTGAGGTATGGGGCATGTCCAGTCCTCATATATAAACTTGTGTGTGATTTAAATCAATATAAGCAAATTGCAATACCCTGAAAACAATGCATGGTTTATACAGAATGATTTTCAGATTGCATTTTCGAAATCATTCTTCATATCAAAATGAATTTTCAAAGTCTATATCCTTTGTGACCATGGAAATATTTACATTCAGATACACTAAAAATGAATCATAAGAGGCTTAAATAAATCTACTTCGTAACTATTAAAAAATAAATCTAACTAGTCATATCAGTATTGCTTGAAGTTTAGATGGAAACTGGACTAGAAACTTAAATAATTATGATATAATGATAATGATATAAGGATCAGACATACATGTCAAGACTCGAGATTTATAAATATTCAACAATTTTCTAAAAATCAGCACCGCTATGGTGTTGGTTTATAGAAATCAGCGCAACTTTGGTGCTGATATTTTGAAATTAGCACCGCTGTGGTGCTGATTTTTAGAAATCATGAATCTTGTAACTATTAAATTACATTATATTTCAATTTGCGAATCTTAACTAGCAATAACTTGTAACTATTAAATGGAATGTAAAATAGTTGAAGTATAGGGTTGAAATCTAACCCTTTGAC
>JBBUKS010000044.1:5799292-5813764 GCA_038050645.1 Hedychium gardnerianum
GGAGAAAATGGGAAAAAGAGGTTTTTGAGTTTTCCTTCCTTTTCCTTCCTTACCCCCCCCCCCCCCCCCCACCCCTCCAAATTGAGGTGTAAGAAATTTTGCTAATTCCGAGCATGCAAGGATAAAATTTATCCTTCTCTCCCCTTTCCGTCTATAGCTCATTCCATCCTAAACAAAGATCAAAATTCTCTTTCCCCTCATTTACCCTTGCCTTCTCTTCTCTCACTTCCTCCCAAACAAAGGGCTAGTAATCCATTTCTTAGTTGTTAGGTCAAAGAAGTTCTCACCCAAGGCCCCTCCAGCATCTTGGTCTCGTCAACTCCAAACTTAGTTGCCTCTACGGGTTGACGTTATTGATATCTACATGAATGATTGCTCTAATAGGTCTTAAGGTTAATTTTCAACGAGTGCAGAATATTTTGTTGAGTGTCTGACCTCCCCATATAAGAAATTGTTGTGCTAGGATAAATACTCCTGTAATTTATCCTTTCTAGAGAATGTGAGACCATCCTAAAAGAGTCGTTAAGATGACGACTTCACTTTTTATAATTAATTGCATACATCTTTGCAAAGTTAATCAAAGTGAAAGCCCAACCATGCAATCCAGCAGAAAAGGCAATTGTTCCCTTTTCTGGGTAAACTTGAACATCACCGAGAAGGGCATAGCCATTATGTCATTTTCATTCTTAATCACTCTAAAAAATTAGATCATCGACTATTTTGATCTTGTCGTCCACATCTTTCTCATGAAAATAATCACTCTAGAAAATTAGATCACCGACTATTTCGATCTTATCGTCCACATCTTTCTCATGAATTTTTTTATCCAAATTAAGATAAAAGAACTTATGACCTTTAAGATCTCAAACACTACGATCACAGTGTGAGGCTTCCTCAGCTAGAACCTGTCTATCACGATCTCAACCATGTACCTTACGATCTTCAAGATCTTGCGTCACTAGACGCTGAGATAACTCTGTAACTTATCTCTGTAGATCTTCAGGTATATCGTATTGGATGTTACGATCAAGGTGCGAGACTTCTTCAATCGGAACCTACATGTCACGACCTCGATCACGATCATAATCACGATGACCATCCATGGAATCTAGGAGAGCTCTCATACCAACTGACGTCGGACGAGATAACGATTATCCTCTCAGCTATTAAATATGTTAATTCATGCATGAATATCGGAAACAATCTTCTACAACTTGTAGATTCGAATAGGAATATCAGGAAATAAGAAAATAAATGGCACGAAAATATTATTAATCCAAAAAACCTTTTTTTACATCAACTCAAATAATTATTTATATAAATTTCAAAACAATATGTTTGGTTTATAATGTGTCACAAGTATTGAAGTTGTGATTATATGCATGGGGAGAGACTCTCACTCTCACACGTGTCTGCACAAGGGGTAACTCGTGTGCAAGCATGACTTGAGTACGTCGAATGTCGGACTGATCGGAGCAAAATTTGCTCAAGCGAATCAACTTGTGTTTTGCCACATGAATCTTTTTTTTGCTAACTGCTTAAGTGTGTAACTGATGCATTAATCCATGATTAATGGAGAATTCCGATCGAGCGATTGATGTTTCGAGCTCGACGAGTAAAGACAATCAAGGACTATTAATTAGATATTGAATGTTGTTATCGGTCTAGGCTCCTATATAAGGAGATTGTGACCACAGACAAAATACACACAACGAAAAGTCGACGCAAGCCTTCCACTCTCGCTCCCCCTCTTCTTTTTCCTATGTCGTGCATTTCACTCAGCAATCCCGTGATAACACTTAGGTACATGCTCGATTCGTCACAAACAACTAGTGATGGGTTGTGATTGTGGTTCTGTCATTGTAGTCTGGAAAAATAAGAACCCACGTAACCTTAAAGCATCGCCGGAGGGGACAAATTTGTATTAAGAAAACTGTGTTGAACGCAGGTCTTGACTTCTTTGTTTCCGAGTACTCGAAAACTCACTCGGACTCAGGATTACATCTTGAGTATTCTACATTGATTCCTAATCGGCTAGACGTCCTCCTGAGTACTGTGACTCCGTTCCCAAGCACTCGACAACCCATTTAGGCTCGGTCACTTTGATACTCAACATTCGGCAGTAGGGCACTCAACATCCTGACTCGGCAATCCACTTGGGCAATTCCACATCCTGACTCGGCGCTTGGCTCACTCAGTTTCTACAGTCAAGTGACATCTCGACTCGAACTCGACTTCTCACTCGGGCTTAGGAAGCACTCGATAATCAGCCAACGACGTCTCATTCATTCTCGGACAACTCAATAGAATATCCTTAGTACCGACAACTTGAAAATATCAATTTAGGTCTTCTAACATATAAGAAGTTTAATTTGTTGAAAATTTCAATTCAGAATATCTATTATATCTCCGGCAACAAAATTGTCCAGCATTAAATCCCCTTATTTTATTTCTTAAACACTCATGATCATCCATGGAATTCTTATTTGAAAGATATCAGCAAGAACAACTGATTTACTTGACGACCTCCAAGACCCAAGTGCCGGCGAACATAGGAAGAGCGTTGAATCCATGGAATCCAGCTTCCTTCGCCAACGCCCTGAACTCCTCCTCTGTTCTCTCTTTTTCGCCCACGCTGTAGGCCGCCATGCACAGGTCCAACTGGAAAATGGATTTGGCTTCCGGCGTCGCTTCCGGCATCGCTGGAAGAATGTACTCCACCACCACCACTTTGCCTTTCTCCGCCGGCAGTGCCTTCCAGCAATTCTTAAGTATCTTCACGCAGTGCTCGTCGTTCCAATCGTGAAGAATTCACTGCAGTTGTTCAACTGTTAGCGGATTGATATGAAATCGTTAAACGTCATCACTGTTGAATTGATTGACCTTTAGGATGATGGCGTCGCCTGCGGGAACGGCTTCGAACATGTCTCCGCCGCGGTGCTCCACTCGGGTGACGGCCGGCGCGTCGGCGACGACGTGAGGGAGGTCGAAGTTGATGCCGTGGACGTGGGGGTAGAAGGAGGTGATGAGACGGAGGTTGCTGCCGGTGTTTCCGCCGACGTCGACGAGAAACTGCACGTCGGCGAAGCCGTCGTAGCGGAGCAGTATGTTGTTCATGACGAGCGTGGAGGCGCCCTTCATCACGCCGTTGAACACCTTGTTGAACCGTGGGTCGCCGACTTGGAACTCGAACGTCGTCATGTCGTACGCCGCCATCACCGGGTTGCCGCCGTTCAAGATGGAGTCCGTAAAATAGCGCCTGAAATCCCTTCAGAAATTTGGAAATTTACTTTTTAGCCTTAAGTTTAAATTTTGTTTTTTTTTTACTTTGTAAATTATGCAGGGTATCATGTAGTATTTATTTTAAACTACAAGGGCGTAAATTGAAATTTTTCTGCAAATTATATATCGTACCACATGTCGATCAAGACTTGATCCTGATGAGCCAGAACTAGATTGGCCACCGTGCCGCCGTCGTCGTTCTGCACCAAGTACTTGCAAACGGGAGCAGCGGAGTACTTCCGGCGGCCGCTTTCGGCGGCGCAGTCGACGACGGCGTTCGCAGCGAGCAAGCGGAGGATGCGGTCGACCGTGTCCACGGCCGACGGGTTGGTGGTCGGCAAGCGGGCGGCGAGCTCCTCGGAGCTCAACGCGGCCGTCGGTCCGGCTTCGACCAGCATCTCGAGGAGGCCGAGCTCGATGGCCGTCTTGAGAACCATGGGAAGGACGGCGGCGCAGGAGAGCTGGGACGCCCGGGAGCACTCTTGCTCCTCCTCCGACGAAGACAACTGCGGCGGGGCCATGGGACGAAACAGAGCAAGCGAGAGAGGAAAGAGAGTGGAGCAGCGATGTCTTCTAATCCTTACGTTTTATAGCAAAGATTCCGTGAATTAATTTTAATTCCGCAAATAAAAACATTGACGCTTTTCATGTGCACAATTTAAAATATGTCGCATGAAAAATAATAACAATAATACATATTTGTTTGTTCTGAAGGTGAAGTTGGACCGGTTTGACATGAACCGGCTTACACAATATTCATTAATAACTAATTAACTATTGAGATATTATTTATTATGAACCATGATCGGCATGACTCATGGCAAGACCCGAGCTCACGGGCACAATTTATGGTCTCACAGAGACCATTGCTGTCTCAACTACAATTCGCAGTTAGGTTTCTATTTTGCCAACAACTCATGGGTAGATCCGAGCTCGTGATGACTTAACCGTAAATTTACGATTGTATTTTGTGGCTAAGCTTAGGCTCGCGGCTGCAATTCGTGACTAGGCCGTGGGACTAGAACATGGGACAATCATTCATCTAAGGTTCATTGAGCCCATTGAAGATCATCTAAGACTCCAATTACATGATCGTATCAAACATCCAACTGACTATTGATCTAGATTAGGGTTTGTGTATAAAAAAGGAAGTAGTGTGGGAATTGGCGAGCGAATATGCTTCAGAAGGGTTTTGTTTTTTATTATCTATAAAACAAATTATAAAAAATGATAAATCAAATAACAAATAAATCTCAAATATATATTTTATTTAGAAAAAAAAAATTCTACAAATATATTATAACTGAAAATCAAATTACGGATGCTTGAGTGACAACTTAAATATCCTACAATTCCCCAAGAGCCCTTTATTATTTATAAAGGTAGCATTTGAGGATGAAATAACATTCTTAATAGGATTAGAATTTAATTAATGTTATATCCTAATTAATTAAACCTAATTTTATAATAAATCGACATAATTAGATGCAATTAACACTTTAATTAACTAATGGGGTTAAAAAGGGGGCTTCAATTTAGTTCTGGGCCTTTATTGGACCTGAACCGACTCTTTTTAGGAGTGAACCGGCTTCATTACACTGAACCGAAAGATGAGCCGGGTTAATATATATCGTTCCCTGGTTTATCCCTCAACCCTTCCTCGATCGCTGTCCCGATCGCCTCCTCCCCGTTCTCTCTGCGAGCTCCGGCGAGAATTTTTTCTACCCGATCATCGTCATCGACTAGCAGCATAGATTTGTGGACGGTGGTGGATTTTCTTCGAGTCGGATCTCCTTCCTCCTTCCTCGAAAGCTTCTGCCACGGGGTCCATTGCGGCTTCTTCCTTTTGTTCGATTAGGTAGATCCTTCCTTGTCTGTGCCCTACTTGAGTAAAGGTCCTGGTTACAACTCTACCTGCTTGTTACATCATGTTCTTCTGAATTGAAATTATTATTTTGTGCTTTTTTTATTCAAGGGAACGAGAGGGGGAAGGAGGAAGTAATGTTTTCTTATGCTGTCAGATTTATGATATTATCACTTATGCATTGTTGGTTGATGAGTATTAGCAATTAACCCTGGTTGTTTGGAGGAACTAATGCTTAGCAATCAACCCTGGCTGTTTGAAGGGTATTAGCCCAAAAGTCGTTGACATTGAGGCACACAAAACAAGCATTGAGAGTGAATACTTCCTTGGAGGATTATAAAGGGAAAGGAAACATTTAGGATTATATGTGCTTGATATTATTGCTTAAAAAACATTAACCAACTGTAGCTATGACAACTTCTTCAAATAAAAAATCAAAATATAATAAGATTTAATAGTATAAATACAATGCAATTATTAAGGATGCACCTCTTCTTTTACTAGGACTTTGAACCCAGGTTAGCTGTTGACAGGGAAGAAGCGCACATAATAGTTGATAATTTTACACTTAGATAGGACACACAAGGACTTTACTTACCGTTGGGATTGTTTTTGCCAACACTTGTAAGAATTGGCATTTGGTAGATTTTTGTTAGTTTTTTTCCTTTTTCTTTTCTATTGAACTATGTTTTTTTTTGTTTTTTTTTTCACCGCTTAACATTTGTGAATTCACACAGTATAGATTGTCTTGTCTAACATTCAATAATTGTTGAATCATCTTAATTGAATTACAGGCTATTGGGATTTAGGAGCATGTACCAATGGGATGGCACATTGTCTCCCAGTGAGTTTGATATTTGTGTTGCTGATCTTTGTGAGAGATGGAGAGAGGTTAACACTTCTCTTCCTCAATGGGTTTGGCTACCTGATCGTGCACTAGGTGCTTTGTCATGTGATGTGGTGATACAGCATGCTATTTGTTTTCCTCTTTTTGTTGCCCCATTAATTGATCCATTTCATGAAGGTGGCTTTATCTTAGCTATCCATTACAGGCAGCAGGATACCTAGCAATCGAGAACATCTATCATCAAAATGCAAGTGAGGTTAGTGTGGCTGCTAACTACTCTTGCATTAGTAGAAACTTTCTCGCATCTAATTTCTTCCATCCCTTTTCTTCTTTAGGAAGGAAGTTGCGCGGAAAGCATATCCAGGGAGGAAGAGCCTTTTGATGAGGCTACATTGGTAAACTTTACCAAATAAACCTCTTTTTGAATGCATTGGTCATTAGGAAAATTAGGTTTTAAAATATGTCGAAGCTTGAAATTAAAAGCACACTATGCCCATAGCAGTGGCATGTGCCTTATTGATCTATTTGAAAAGTTGTCTAGCTGAACAAATATTGATTTACATATACCAAATCTGATTCCAGTTCCACTCAATATTGGTGGAAAAGACATCATTTGCATGCAATAAAGCTCAAATCTGATTAGAAAAACAAAAAATATAAAATTATATATATATATATATATATATATATTTTTAATCAGTTTTTTTTTTTATGCTTTATAAATGTGTGTGTATATATAATATTACTTATAACAATTTTTTTTTAAAAAAAAATTCCTCTTTCCTTTCCACCAAAGAAATTGTCACTCTTTCCATACTTGGCTAGGAGGAAGACTATACTTTCCTTCCCTCCAAGGGTATACGAACTAGGAAATATTTCTTTTCCTAGCATGACTTCTTCCTATTTTCTCTTGCCTTGCCACCTATCTATTTGGGTCTTATGCTTGGTTTACTTGGGTGAAAGATAGGAGGTTTACTTGGGTGAAAGATAGGAGAGACTGAAAGACTAACAAGATTACATATGGAACTCCATACATACACTTTTTTACGACTTTCCCTCCCCTTCCCCTCTTCTCTTGTATCTTTCCATCCAAGTAAATCCACCCTTCATATTACTACTGCGCTTATTCACTACAGGTAATTTATATATATATATATGTATGCCTTAACTGATTATATCCAACTCTTTTATTTTAGGTTCCAAGTAACAAAAATGACATGCATATCTATGATTACCACATACTCTACAGCTTCACTTTCAGGGTTCCTGTTCTTTATTTCCGTGGATATCAATCTGGTATGTCAATTACAGGACATTTTGTCCATGAAGTTGCATTTGCCTTCCACTAAGCCAAGAATGATCTTTATGCAGATGGTTGTCCTTTGAAGTTGGTTGACATCGAGAAAGACCTGTCTGCTTACTCTCTCAAACTACTTAGGGAATCAAAATGGGCATTCATCACCCAGGAGGTAATTCATACTTTCTTTTCCTCCTTATTTTTCATTATATTACATATCGCCAATGTGCCTTAACCAAGTTCAACTCTTGAGACATCAGGATCATCCTTACCTCCATCGACCATGGTATACTTTGCATCCCTGTGGTACAGGTGATTGGATGAAGTTTTTGCTTTGCAGTGATGCTCCAAATAAGATCCCTCCTCTTCGTGGCTATTTATCTGCATGGCTATCGGTCATAGGTCAGGTTGTCGGGTTGAGAATTCCTATTGGGTTATTTAAATCAGTGTAGATGATCTATGGCTATGGCTGATGAAAACTTTGTAATTTCACAAAAGCTTATTAATGTTAAATTTTCACATCTCCCTCGTAATGGATGTGTACTTTTTCGTGATATTATGGTATTGCATGTGTAAGTTGTCAGTTGGGTTAGGCTGCCGGTGTTATTAATTTGTTTTGGTCGTGCCTGTGGCCTGGTTCATCCCAATTGAAGGAAGCTGATAGCAGGTGGTGCCTGGCTCTTCTCAATTGAAGGAAGCTGATAGGAGGTGCTGGCTGATCTATAGTAAGACCTAAACACTTATTTAACTGAAAAGCATCCATTTGAAGTACAAAGAATTAGTCTTAGACTGAAGTTGTCAAAATTGAGATTCTATCTAAGATGTGAAGAGGTTTATAGGTTTCAAATTCTAAGATTGTAGTGTAGATAAATAAAATTATTTATTTTGTACTTGTGTGCTTCTAAACCTTGTTATGAAGATGCTGAAAGATGTCAAACTCCGGGCTTTTCTACAAGCATCATTTATGAATGTAATAAAGAATTGATTTCCAATCAATGACCACCTCAAATAGACCACAAACATTTGAATGTATTAATAGTCTATCTTCTGGTCCTTTCTTTCCGTTTCCATTCCAAAGGATATTCTATATTTACTTCTTTCTGAGCAAACAATAATCATAGCATTCGACTTTTTTTTATCATTGGTGAGTTTACTTCAGGACTGACTAAACTATGCATTCTAAATCTGTCTCTTTTCTAGGACTCAGTCTTCCATTCCACAAGTCAGATGAATCATCCTTCACTACACTAAGCTATGCAGAACAATTTTTTGCCTGTGTTTTATAGTGTGTAATAGTTTTCTGATTGCTACTATTAGTTGAGTTATTCAGTTTACCATCAAAGTAATGCTGAAAGTTTTCTTTGTTGAAAGTGTGCCCTGTACCACTTCTAGATATATGCTATCTTAGGGACACTTCTGTCGACTGACTTCATTTATCTAGACTTTTAGTGCTCGTAAGTAGTGAAATACTTTTTCCTTGGAACATAAACGATATTAATTGAACCAATAATCCACTCATTTACAATGTGATAGCACTTGGACATAGTAGGCTAATTGTATCATTTGTTGGTGATGTGGCGATCGACAACAATACTTTTTATCTTTCTGGAGCAACGTAGAGTTCGACTTCATGTCACTGAGCTTACAACAATAGTGCTTTAGAAGTCTGGTTTCTTTCTTGTTTCGAATGCAATCATAGGTGAAATAGAAGCTCGTATTGCATAAAGGCTTTTTTACGGTCCAAGATTCCAACTCGGATATCTTTTTCTTCTCATTTTTTGAGGTTTGTATTTCTGAAGACATCCATTGGTGAACTTAATGGATGCACCACTGTACAACAAACACTTTCATCTTACCTGTCTGACTATGAGCTTGCTTTAGATTTCTAAGTCCTTTTCTTGTTGTGCATTCTATCTAGAGTATTAGTGGCATTACATACCTGCTTATACAAATTCTTTTCCTATTAATCTGAGTGTGCAATTGGCTTCATCAGAAAATGGAATCACATAATAAGTCTCCAAATTGCTTCGAAAGTCAGGTTGCTGGTCCATTGCTCTCTATGTAAAGCAGTGTTTAA
Source organism: Hedychium gardnerianum (assembly GCA_038050645.1). Classification (NCBI taxonomy): domain Eukaryota; kingdom Viridiplantae; phylum Streptophyta; class Magnoliopsida; order Zingiberales; family Zingiberaceae; genus Hedychium; species Hedychium gardnerianum. The sequence continues at coordinate 5,808,660 of JBBUKS010000044.1, forward strand.
CCACCCTCCGACGGACTTATATACGGTGATACTCCTACCCCTCTCAAGTCCTTTTTCTGTGTTCTTGTTTAGTTATGAGATGATAGATCATACCGGTTACTGAAACTTTACAACTCTTTCTTTTTTGCAAACTTATAGATTGATGCACATGTTGTGATTTTTGTTCCTTTTAGCACTAGTGGTGTTTCATCAACGTTAGTAGTGATGTTCAATCAAAATATGGATAGAAAGATAAGTATGAAGCTAAAGGAACATTTAAAATGGAGGAGGGAATAACTAACATACCTAATGTTAGAGAAAAATAATAATAAAAGAACATATTCTCTATGCATATGTTCAAAATTTTTAGCATAATATTTGATTTAGCTAATATTATTTAAGAAATTCAAGTTAGGAGAGATTTTTAATCTCTACACTTATGGTTCCACAAATAAGATGATTAGTTATCATCTACTTTCAAGGTGAAACATAGGATTCTAACTTAATACTAATTCTTTTTTTTTAAGTAAAAAATTTGAATTATATAACCAAGGATAATAAATGCTTGATTTTCTTAAGTTTCATCCGTGATTCGATCCTCAGCTATGATATATTTTGCAAAAAAAATTCTCTAAATAGGGCACGCAACCAAAGGATATTGGGTTTTTAGACCGTCCGTCAACTTCTCGATTTATCCTGGTGACCGGTGAGAAACTTTCATAAAATCAGACTGAGCCGATTGCTCCAGATTCATTTGTTATCTGATTCATTATTTTTTATTTTTTTTTGTTCTCTTAAATTTTGTGAACAAAAGTAACACTATTTGTAATATTCGTTATAATTACACTGATTATGGCTCTTTTACACGAATGTTTATGAGAATTAATATCAATATTATTAGTTTAATTAACTTAGTTTATTGAATTAAATTGCTGTGGAACTGAGAATATGAAAGTGGATAAAGTGCATTCTGAAATCTGAGTGACATAAAGTATATTTGTTATAATTACATTGATCAGTTTAATTAACTTAGTGTATTGAATTAAATTGTTGTGGAACTGAGAATATGAAAGTGGATAAGTGCATTCTGAAATCTGAGTGACATAAAGTTTGCAAGTCATTTGAAATTGATGGCAATAGAGGAGAAGACATTATAGCTAACTTGTCTTCTTTAGTTCTTTGGGTAAATGATGAACAACTACAGCAATTAAATCTTTAAAATTTCTTGTTTTTTTCTTCTCTTTCAAACTTTACTTTCTGTAAAGTGCTGATCCAGATTCCAAAATCTTATCATATCGACTGCCAGTCCCAGTTAAAGTTAAAAACTGCAGGCCACATGCAATTTCTTAACACATTTTCCTTCATATACAAAATCAATGATAGAGCCAACAACACATGTTTTATTCTCACCCATCTTTATCTGATCAAATAGGCCCAGTTCCCTCCAACAACGGTGCAACTATTAAATCTTTAAATAATTAATTAAATATTTAAGAATTAAATTTTAATTATGACATATTACATAAAAAAAAAACTCAAATGATAATTTTAAAAACGTTGATTGTTTAATGAATATTTGTAAATATTTTTTAATTTATTTTAATAAGAATCAATTATCTTCAAAATTAATCAATTCAAAAAATTAAATATTTAAATTAAAATAAATAAATAAATAAATAGGTCAAGTTCAATTCAATTTTGACAACTACGACGAAAGTCCCTTTTGCTGGTAAAGAAAATTGTCCTGTTCATTCATCCACACATTCATTCTTGTCCCACAAAAAGTACCTAGAGCAATCAAATTGTACACTACAACAGCAAAAAAAGAAAGTCATGATTGAAATTTAACCCTTAGGAATAAGTAATTAGTTGGCCTTGTTAGGCTAATTCACATGATTAAGATTAACTAATCACCTTTCTCAATCATTGATGCCATATTGAGGCCCCCATACTTCAACTAACTTTATCGCCTCTTTTTTCTGCCAAAAGTTGAGAAAAAGACATGTTAATGGCATCACATCTAACCCCAAAAGCTGACTCCCATTTTCAAAATGGCATTATGCTAATTGGGGTAGAGTTTTATCCATGTAGCTTTGACTTTTAAGATAATTTGTTGTTCAGGGTTCTTTTCTCCCCGCTCTTTAAATTGCCCTCTTCATTTCCCCATTCGCACCGCTACTACATCGATAGAGAGAGGGTTTTAAGTCGACAGATAAAGAAACCCTCTTCTTCTCTCTTCGCTCTTCTCTTCCACACCGTTTCATTCCTCCACGATTTTTTTTTTAAAAAAAGGAAAGAAATCAGTGGAAATAAATTAAATCGGAATTCTATTTTTGGGAAAAAGGGAGGGAAATGAAGGGAGGGATCAAGTGTTTCCTGTCGTGTCTCCTCCCCTGCGGTAGCCTCGACGTCATCCGCGTCGTCCACCCCAGCGGCCGCGTCGATGAGATCGCGGCCGCTGTCACCGCCGCCGACGTCATGCTCGCGCACCCCAACCACGCCATCCGACACCACCCGCCCTGCGCGCTCCTCCCTCCCCACGCGCGCCTGCAGCGCGGCCGGATCTACTTCCTCGTCCCCGTCGTCGCCCCCCACAAGGCCGCGCCGCCGCGGCCTCGCGCCAAGGCGCCGGCGAAGAAGAATGGGGCGGGCGATTGGGACCGGGAGAATGAAGACGCTGAGAGGGGCAAGCCGGAGATGGGGTCGCCTGCGCAGTTGAGCAGGGATCGCAGGAGGCGGGGGGGCCGAAGGGTCGGCGCGTGGCGGCCGCATTTGGAAAGCATCGTCGAGATCTCCACGAGCGAATTAAAAAATTAGGCTTTTCCGCCTCGTTAGTGTGTGTACATTAAGGTTTATTGCAAAATTTTAGTAAAGTTTTTTTTTTCTTGTTTAAACTTCTATTTTTAAAAAATCTATTTCGATCGGTATTAATACACATAATATATTAATATATATTTTGTTTAAGATGAAAGAGAGCATTAGTGCAATCATACAATTATTATTACGTGATTATGAAATTACATATTTGAATCGTAAAAATAATTCTTAAATAAGATTGATCAAATATGGTCCGATTTTTTTTTCAGATAAGAGATTCGTGCACATAATTGTAATACCGCCGTGGTGGTCTACCATTAGCTGAAGATGGTTTACCATTAGCTGAAGAGATCACCATGCTCGTTGCTTATTTATCGGTTTAATCGGCACGTTCTAACATTCAAAAATGATGAGATTTATAGACATCACATGTGAAGGCGCGGACAGACATTCCATGTGAGGTTTTGGTTAATTAAGGTATGCTACTATTCAAGGCTTTTATGAGCAAGTCTTGTAGCAAATGAGAATGATATCTAGAGAGAGAGAGATCACAAAACATTTTGTTTCAATAAACATGTATGAAAATAAATTAAAAAAGAGGAAAAGCAAAATACTCATTTAGGGTTAGGGTTGCTCTTACTAAAGATTAAGTTCAAACTATTAGTAATGGTTTCATCTAATTAACACATGTCCCACAAAAGAATATCGTTGAAACTAGAAGCTAACACATATCCAATAAAAGAATGCCGTGGAAACTTATATCCATTGGCATCCTCTAATTCCTCTATTTTCTCGGCCTCTATAACACTTTAGTATCCAAGGTACTTTCTCAATTTATCTCTACAATTAAAGATATCTCTTACTTTAGTGAGTCCTAGAGCACCTTTTGAGAAATCTAGATATTATTGGCTCCTCGTGATTTGATATGGTGGTAAGAAACAGAATATATTCCTCAGGTTATTAGAGTTTAATTTTCATACATAACACATCTACGGCAATTGAATTACTGATAAAATGAGAGCGCAATGTCAAGAGTCATCATGCTTTCTAGATTTACTTAGTAGGCAAAATGTGAGGACAGATTGTCTATCCCAGGATTAGTCGAATGGTAGGATCTGAATATCTGATATAAAAAACTCTAGATATTGGATAATAATGAAAAGGGTGTCCTTTTTATTGGAATTATCAAATGGACATCCCTTTTTGATTTTTTATCAAAAAGAAGTCCTACCCTACTAGCCCCTTCTAAGATGATACATTTGCTCTGAAGTATATTGTTCGGCATTATACTCTCTTGTCATACACATTAAATCCTGAATTGGTCAAGTGCATTGTAACAGTTACGGTTTCGTAGTTGCTATAATACATTTAACTTTTTTTAAAAATATTCACGTTGTAGCAACTATATCACATGAATTCGACTTGTTCACTTAATATTTACGTTGTAGCATGCATCTATAAAACTGTAATTGTTATAAATCAAACTTATTTTGTTCAACAACATTCACGTTGTAATAGCTACGAAACTATAACTGCTACAACATAGCTGCTATAATATTTGTAGCAATTATGATTTCATAGTTGCTACAACGCACTCAATCAATTTAGGATTTAATACTTGTGATAGAAGATAATAACGTCGAACAATGTACTTGAGGATAACTGTATCATTTTACATGGGGCTAGTAGAGTGGGACGACCTTTTAATAAAAAAATCAAAAAAAGAAACCCTGGATGATTCCAAAAAATAGGAACACTCTTTTGATTTTTACCCCTAAATATTTGAAAGACAACGACATGATAAAGAGGTTAGCTTCTAAATATGCATAAGTTGTATTCTAAATTTATCACAAATTAACGAGGGAGGTCGTCTACCTTCAAGATTAAAGTAGAGAATATAATAGGAGGTCGTCTACCTTCAAGATTAAAGTAGAGAATATATTAGCGGATCCGAGAACGTTGGTTGTTAGGATGAACTTTTACGTGTGCTTTCCCGATTTATCCAGATGGTCGGTGAAATTTTTTAATAAGGCCAGGTTTATCATCGCAGAATTAATCAGACCGAAGACTTAGATATCTAATGTCAACTAAAAAAAATAAAAAATAAAAAATAGAGAACACAAGGCTTCTTTAATTTTGCAGTAGAGAAGATAAGGGAAACCCTAAATCCAACCCTAAACCCCAGCCTCGAAGCAATTAATACTCCGACCCATCGATCTGCTTGCCCGTCAACGTGGAGTCGAGACCAGCCACCTGCTCCCATTAACTGCTCGCACGGATCTCCCGTCACCATCGCGCCCCCCTAACTC
>JBBUKS010000044.1:5813864-5825344 GCA_038050645.1 Hedychium gardnerianum
TCGGCCAACATGGAATCTGTGCTGATATGCTCTATCATAACCTGATGACTCTGAACTCTTTCTTTAACCGCTAAAAATTTGATGTCGATGTGCTTGGACTTCGACGAACTGCGGTTGTTCTTGGCATAAAGTTTTGTGGCTTTATTATCACAGTAAATCCTCAGTGGTCTGTCAATGTCATCAACGATCTGCAATGTTGTGATGAAGTTCCACAACCAAATCCCGTGATTAGATGCTTTATAGCATGCTATCAACTCTGCCTTCATAGTAGAAGTGGCTACTAATGTCAGTTTGACGCTCTTCCATGATATAGCCCCTCTAGCAAGCATGAAAATATAACCTAAAGTGAACCTCCTGCTATCCAAGCATCTAGCAAAATCGAAGTCTGAATATCCAATCACCTCCAAGTGATCTGATCTTCGATACGTGAGCATGTGTACTTTAGTTCTTTGCAAATACCGCATCACTCTCTTTACTATTTTTAAGTACGACGGACCTGTGTTACTAACATATCTTCCTAACATCCCTACTATGAACGCTATATCTGGTCGTGTACAAACTTGTGCATATATGAGACTTCCCACAGCTAACGCATAAGAGAATTGTTCTATCTCCTTTATTTCAAATTCAAACTGTGGACATTGCTGCAAGCTGAACTTGTCACCTCTTGGCATATGTGTGTCACTAGGTGTACAAATCTGCATGTCATACCTTATATGCACCTTTTCAATATAGGCATGTTGTGAAAGTCCAAGAATGCCTCTTGAACGATCATGACATATTTGTATGCCTAAAACAAAGGATGTTTCACCAAGATCTTTCATTTCAAAATTACTAGATAGAAATGATTTGGTTTCATGCAGCAGACCCTTATTATTGCTCGCAAGCAATATATCGTCCACATATAGAATAAGTATAACAAACTTGCTCCTACTAAACTTGATATATATGCATTGATCAACGAGGTTCTCCTTAAGACCATATGAGGTAACTAATTGATCAAATTTTCGATACCATTGATGGGATGCCTATTTTAAATCATAAATGGACTTCTTTAATCTACATACTAAGTACTTTGAGTCCTCAGACTTAAAGTTCTCTGGTTGCACCATATATATAGACTCTTCAATGTCTCCATTGAGGAATGCAGTCTTTACATCCATCTAGTGTAGTTCCAAATCAAAATGAGCTACTAGTGTCATGATTATCCTAAGGGAGTCTTTCGTCGACACAGGTGAGAAAGTCTCCTTGTAATCAATGTTTTCCTTCTGAGTGAATCCCTTGGTAACAAGACGAGTCTTATACTTTTCAATATTGCCTCTTGAATCCCATTTGGTTTTAAATATTCATTTACAACCAACGAGTTTCGAACCTTCAGGCAATTCGACAAGTTCTCAAACGTCATTGTTTGTCATAAACTTCAACTCTTCTTGCATGACGTTAATTCACCTTTCATGGTTAGAGCATTGTTTGACTTCTTGGAAAGATGCAAAATCATTTTCCAACTCTATATCAAAATCATGCTCTTGGAGATAAACATAATCACGAGAATTCGTAGTTCTCCATTCCCTTGTGGATCGCCTTAAAGGCACTTGTACTTGAGGTGGTTGAGGTACTTGCTCAACAATCTGAGACAGACAGTACCTCAATCTCAGTGGAAGGTCCCTCCAATTGCATTGGAGATGACATGAGAATATCTTGGTTCACTACTCCCATTGGATGTGCAATATCCATAATATAAGGTATGGTAATCATACATATACTTATTGCACTAGTAGTGATCACAGGAGGATCGCTAACGCTTTCCTCAAAAAATACTTCTCTAACCTTTGTACTCCCACTGTCCTAAATGAATTTGGTGTTTTCCATTTTGAAGATGGATCTATTAGAGGGATCATAAAATTTATATCCTCTGAACTTCTCAGAATAACCTACAAAATTGCAGCTAACTATTCTTGAGTCCAGTTTCTTTTCATTATGCTTATAAAGCCTAGCTTCAGCTGGACAACCTCAAACATGTAAATATCTAATGCTAGGCTTCTTACTCATCCACATCTCATATAAGATTTTAGTTACTGCCTTACTAGGTACTCTGTTAAGTAGGTAAATTATAATCTTGAGTGCCTCACTCCATAAAGACTCCGGTAAAAAAGTAAAAACTATCATACTTCTTACCAAATTTTTTAGGATACGATTGTGTCTCTCAGCTACACCATTCTGACTGGGAATACCAAACATGGTATACTAAGGCACAATCTCACACTCAGCAAGGTATTTCGCAAAAGGTCATGGACGTTATCCACCTGATCCATCATATCGACCATAATATTCACCTCCACGGTCGGATTGGACAGCTTTAATTTTCTTACCTAGTTGATTCTCAACTTCAACTTTGAAAATTTTTGAACATGTCCAGAGATTATGACTTCTCATGAATAAGGTATAGATATCCAAATCATGAGTAATAGTCTATCAAGCTAATAAAATATGTATGCCCATTCTAGGATGCCTTAGGGATTGGTCCACTAATGTCCATATGTATAATGTCCAGAGATTACTACAATGATTTGCTCCCTTATTCCTTTTGTTAGTTGTCTTCCTCTTAACACACTTTATATAGACATTAAAGTCTGACATGTCAAGGGAATCGAGAATTTTATGTGACATTAACCTTTCTAAGTGTTGTTGGATATATGTCCTAAACGCCTAAACCACAACATGAAAGAATTATGGTCGGTCAATTTGTGTTTCGTATCTATACTATGAATTATTACGTTGTCAATCGTAGGAGTTATAGTGTTTAATTTATAAAGTTTATCAACCAAGGAATCATTGTCAACCAACACTGAATTAAAGAAAATACTCAAAATTCCATCTCCAAATGAATAAGAATAATTTGATTTGTCTAAAGCAGAAATTGAAATTAAATTCTGTCGAAAAGATGGTACAATAAATATATTTTCTAAATTCAGAAAGATGTCAGTTCCTAAATTAAGTCTAAAAATAGCTATGAACTCTACTTCTTGTCATTCCTCGTATCGATGTATCTTTCATCATCAAGTGAAAGTCGGCTCCTAAGACAACCCTGCATAGTGACACTTATGTGAGTAGTAGCACCGGTATCTATCCACCAAGTGTCAGTGGGTATTATAGCTAAATTAACTTCAGAACTAATAAAATTTTGAAGACCCCTAGAATCTGCAATATGCTTTCCATTTTCTTTATTGTTAATCCTCTTTCGTTTCTTGCTTGCACTTTGAGAACCAGATGCTAAGTGAGCACTCTCAAATATCTCAATCTTTAGTCTCTCCTCTTCTTACACGCATTGAGCAATAAGCTCATTCAATATTCACTTTTTTTTTAGTATTATATGAAATCTTAAAAGGTATGAACCGTGCAGGCAGAGACATCAAGATGAAATGCACTAACATATCCTCAGACATATCAAGTTTTAGTGCTTTCAGACTTGTCGCTATATTGGACATCTCCATAATGTACTCTCTTACATTTTCTTTACCAGTATACCGCATGGTTACCAACTTCGTAAGAAATGTGGTAGTCTCAACCTTTTCATTTGAGGTAAATCGATCTGTCAATTGATTCAGGAAACTCCTAGCATCCTCCCCCTTAGTTATTGTGTCCTTTATTGGTGTCGGTATGAAAAACTCCATCATACTTAGACTCATGCAATTTGATCATTCCCATAGATGAATTCAACTCTATGCTCTATAGTGCTAGCACTGGTCAGAGGTGCGGGACGATTGTTCCTTAATGCATAGTCTAAGTCCATGTAGCCTAAGACTACGATCACGTATTCTTTCCATTTAGCAAAATTCGAACTAGTTAGTATGAGGATGTTATTTATACTGGCAGTAACAGATTGCACTGAAATTAAAAGAGTGTAAATCATGTAAGCTCACGATTTAATTAAAGTCAAGAACATGTATAAGTAAAACATAAGATTATGCAAATAAAATAAAAAAATTTAAATGCATATGAATAGGCTCTTTATGAGATATCAAGTACAACATAATGTGTCTTCCTTTGGGCCGACACATTATTTGTTAGCGGTACTCTCTGATACAACTCAAACTTTAATTGGTCACACAATGTGTCTTCCTTTGGGCTGACCCATTGTGCGCATAATATGACATTTTATATGAGTTATAAATTGGTCTATAATTTATAACAACTTTAATCTGCCACTCAAAATGTCTTCCTTTGGGCCGACATATTTTGTGCATGATCTGAACAAAATAAATTTTGTTATATAATTGTAGACTACCTTTAGCATATATCTGGCATAAAAGTAACCTTCTTTTGGGTCGATTACTTTTAGCATAGATATATGTTTATCTACACAAGATGCACTAAAGCAACCTAAAGTGTCTTCCTTTAGGCTGATACAATAGTTCAACTTATTAGCATGTTATGTAAATAAACACAAGAAAATCTTAGGAACTTTAATCGAACAGAAAAGCACTTGATTAGTCTTAAAACTTCAAAATTAAGTTTATTAATCAATTGATATCGTATAAAAATCGATTGGTTTTACCCAATCGATCATCACAATCAATTTGAAAATCAACCGTATGCGATTATATGATCATATATAGAACTTATCCTTAAGAAGTTGAATCCTTGAAATTTTATAATGAAATCATTATTTAATTTCAATTAACCATCTTTAAATAATATATATATATATATATATTGAAACAGTATATATATATATTATTCTATATTAATATCATTATTTGAATCGAAGAATTTTATTTTTTTAACGAAGAAACAGTATTACTGTTTAAAAAAAAATCATAATTAATTAAAAAATAATAATTCTAATCGATTGAAAATAATTCTATCGCAACTTTAAGATTATTAATCGATTAGATCGAATTCTTGATCAATTAAAAATCGATCTCATATTTGATTTAGTCGTACTAATCGATTGACAAAATTCATCAATCGATTGATGTCAACTAAATCGATTGGGTAATCGATTCGGCTTAATTCTGTTCGTATTTTAGACTTGATAATCGATTGACAAAAATCATAATTAATTAAAAAATAATAATTCTAATTGATTAAAAATAATTCTATCGCAACTTTAAAATTATTAATCGATTAGATCGAATTCTTGATCAATTAAAAATCAATCCCATATTTGATTTAGTCGTACTAATCGATTGACAAAATTCATCAATCGATTAATGCCAACTAAATCGATTGGGTAATTGATTCCGCTTAATTATGTTCGTATTTTAGACTTGATAATCAATTGACCAACCAAGTCAATCGATTAAACCATCGCAATTTGACCTAAAATTAGGTTAAATAGCGACGGTTTCCACCGTTCTTCGTATTCTTTATAGAAATATAAAAAATAAAAAAAACCAAGTCAATCGTAAGTTTTCTCATATGATTTTCGACGATAAAAAATTATGTTATACTAGAAAAACTTGATCTAACATACAAATAATAAATCGACGAAAAATTTAACCTAATAACCATGAAAATGATGAAGAAACAGAGTCTTGGCTTTGATACCAATTGTTAGTTCTTGTAAAATCCTAAGTTGTATGAATTCTAAATAACCGAAATAAGAATTCGTATAGGAAAAAATAAAAATATGAGCATGGATCTAATTTCTTCTTATCATGGCAAAGCAAAATAAGTATATAAACTAAAATCGATAAAGAACCTGATTGTAGAGTCATTGTCCATGTCTTTAGCGTCGTCCAAATAAATCTCTTGAGGAAGAAGAAGAAGCGGAAGCAAATAGGAGAGGTCTTCCAAGGGGCTTAGGGTTGACGGCGACGAATTCTCTTGGTCTAATGGGGAATCAAGAGATGTCTTAAGAAGATGCTCTAAACCCTTGGGGACCTCCCTTTATATAAGCAATCAATCCGTTATCAGCCCATAGATGATAACAGATTAGGCTAAAGGGTTTTATACATATAGGGTCCACATCCAATAATCTGAAACTCAATAACTTAAGTTAGATTACTTAACGAGTTTCGGTATCGCAAGTTTTTAAATCGCATGTAAGCTCACCTCAAGGGATAATTAAATCCAACATCCCCTACTTAAATCCCGAGTCAATTGGGGACGTTGTAGCAACTATAATTTAGTAGTTGAAATTGTAACTGCTATAATACATATTTAATTTGTTCAAAAATATTTAATTTATAGCAGCTACAAAATTATAGTATACTACAATATGAATTCAATTATGCTCATCCATTATTCACGTATTAACGACTATAAAATTATAATTATTATAATATTAAGTTAATTTATTTATTAATATTCATATTATAATAATTATAAAATAATAATTATATATAATAATTATGATTTTATAATTATTATATATAATTATGATTTTGTAATTATTATAATATATTTAAATCAATTTTTTTAAAAAAAAAAATACAACAATGTCTGGGAAGAGAGAGAGAGAGGTGATGTGAAAACCCTAGCCGTCTCCCTTTGTCTCTTCCTCCCGTTTCGACTCCTTCCTCAGCACTTTTGAGTGAGATTGTGCTGGTCTCGTTGTCTCCTACGAGGGACAAGAACTTGTAGAATCGAGGCTCTCGGGTTGGAAGGTCGCGGGAAGCAGCGAACCGGCGCTTGGATTCTTCAACTAAGCGCCCGGGACTGGGCGGCGCTGGAACCTGAGCTGCTCCTCCTGGTGGTAGGCGACGCCGCGGCAAGGAAGTGAGGTAAGCTTCATCTGATAGGAGGTGCCAAGTTTGGATCTGATTTCAGGCCAGGAGGAAACGATTACAGAGTCTTCCACACCATCTGAAGCGGCCGCTGGCACAGCAGGTGTTTGATACAATGCAGGGCAGAACTACCGGCAAGGCTGGGGTAGCCTCGTCGGTGAATGGAGTCTGCATTGATTCTGATGTCGTTGAGATCCCAGCACACAAACTGGACAAAGTGGAGGATGCTTGGGGGTTTTGCCTCGTCGGATATTTTCCAGCTAGATTACCAGGCAAGGAGGCGGCTGTTTAGAAGCTTTGTGATTCTTGGAATGTATCTTGCTCTTATGAGGTTCACTCCAGTGGATGGCTAATTTTCAAATTTAACAATGAAAACGATAGGAAAGGTGTGCTGATTGCAGGGCCATATTTCGTGTTTAGAAGACCCTTGTTGCTGAAGAACATGCCAGAATTTTTCAAATTCGATGACCATGAGATTAAACATGTCCCGGTGTGGATAAAGCTGCCTGGTTTGCCTCTAGAATGTTGGAATGAAACATGTCTGAGTATGATTGTGTCCAAAGTAGGGAAACCACTTCATACGGATAAGAAGACTCGAACAAAGAAGAGAATTTCTCATCCCCGGGTGCTTGTGGAAGTTGATGCCTCAAAGGAACTTGTTCGAAATGTAACAATCCGGCTTCCAGATGGGGAATTCGATCAGAGAGTTGTCTTTGAATGGGAGCCGGAGTTTTGTGACTACTGCACAATGTTCGGGCACGATACAAACAGTTGTTTTAGACGGCCGTGGGTAACAGATTGGGCGTATCAACCAAAAGAGAATAACACCATACCTCCAAGCACTGCTGGTCAGACACCCACGGCCGGAAAGGAAACCGGTGGGTCACAGAATGGAAGGGCTGAGGTTGCTGAAAGTAGCTTCATTCCATGTCAGAATCAGGAATTCCAACAACCAAAAAGCGAGTTGCATGATGCAGCTGAGCTAAGTTGCAGGAAGGAGTTGAATCCCAAGCAGAAGCCGCCAATCATACAGCTGGAACAAGATGATCAGCAAGCAGATGACGCCGAAAACCAGCAGCAAGACAAGGGAAAGATGACAGAACTGCAAGTTTCAACTAGGCAGAAATCTAGGAGGGGTGATGGAGTCAAAGATGGAGACGAAGTTAGAGCTAACCAAGTTAAGGCCATGAAAAGGAAGGATCATCCCATTTTAGATCTTTTTGATGATCCATTATGCATCAATGAAGGCCCAATTACTAGGTCTAGAGCTAAAAAGATGAAAGAAGCATGTTAAGAGAAAAGAAGCAGGTCATGCAGGTCTCAGTAACCTATTTCAAGTTTTAGACGAATTTAGTTAGTCACTTAATTATCAGTTATATATAGTGGGCACAATTCTAACTTGTAAACCCAATTTTTGGCTTTATTTGGGTTGTAATGGTGATTTAAATCCAAATTAACTAAATGGATAGGTGGTGACTGTCACACATGCAACTTTTTTTGTTGGGGTTTCAATCTAAAAGCATGATGAGGCTCTCATTTTGTTGGTTTTTAATAGAATTTGAAACTTATTAAGGCATTTCTTGCTGTGTTCATAGGCTCATCAACCTGTTCCAGTTTCCAAACTATGAGTTGCTGATTCCTTGTTTCTTTTGATTTCAGCAGCAATCCTGTTTTTTTTTCTTGCTGTGAATTCCTGAGGCTTTTATTCTCAATTGGGTTTACATCATTTTTGGTATCAGAGCCTTAGTTTTCTGCTGAATCGATTGGTTATGTATCTTTTTTTCTTTCTTTCTTTGCTGCCCAAACTCTGCTTTTAGCTTGTTCGAACGTGTTGAATGCTTTCGAAATCTGTTCTTAGAAAATTGAGATTATATTTGGACTTTCAATGCTCTAATTGATGATTCATCAACCTATTTGAGTAGTTTTGCCTCAAAATTCTAAGTATATTTACTTGATAGTCATTCACAACTTCAAATTACTAATTAAGATTAAATTTGAAACTTTCACTCTCAAAAAACACACGTGAAGTCTTGGATGACTAATGCATATGAACTATTTTATCTATTAATATATTTTGAGTCAATGTATTTTGATAGACCAAAATAATTTTATATTAACCATCCAAGACATAATATGCATTTCTAGGGCTGCTCAAGAGTTTCAATTTGATCTTAGCTTTGGTTTTAGAGTATAAGTAACTTATTTAAATTAAAAGATAATTTTTAGATAGATGTCCTTTTTATAAAGTTAACGATATCTTTAGAGTTTAGGGTCCAACGATAGATCAAACATCTAGAGTTCGAGACTCAATAATGATGTATTATTAAAGATTTTCTCTTTAATGGATAGAGAACTCGAATATACTGGTTATCAGAATAGTTTCCATGTGTTTTTCTGATTTACTATGATGATAGAGAGCCAGGTTAATCATCTTCAAGATTAATTATATCGAAAATTTAGATATTTGGTGTCAATTAAAAAAATAAAAAGTATCTTTATTTATAAAAAATTATAAATATTTTTTAAAAAACTTTTAAAAAAGAGAGTATTTTTTGTTTAGAATTTTAAAATATGGAACATAATTTGATTAAAAAAACTTGGATATGTCATTTAGTAATTCTTCCCTTGTATTTTACACATGCACAATTTTTTTAAAAAAATTATTTGATAGAGTCAAATCTATCATAATTAAATGAATTGGTCAAATCTATTATAATTAATTATAAAAGAACATAAAATTATACATAGTTTAATCTCTTAAAATGTGACATTTAGTTGAATATCACCTGATTAATTTTGTAAAGCACATAAGTTTTTTCTTTTTTTTTAAACAAATAAAGCCTTGCAACATTACTATTGTCCTAAAACCCCAAGTGAATGAATGAAAAAAAAACCAGGACTATAAATGAAACAAATGTTAAAAATATTTATATTTTAATATATATAAAATTAATTAAATGAATAAATTTAAATAATTCATTAAATTAGATGAACAATATATATATATATATATAATGTTTTTCCATAAAAATTCTTATCAAAATTATAAATAAAATACAATTTTTTAAAATAAACAAATAATTTTTTATTATTAAACTAAATAAACAATCAAATAAAATCAAATATATAAAATTGTAAACAACCAAACAAATTCAAATTGAGAGTTCTATACCTTTGTATTCAAATTTAAACTAAGTTTAAACTCATAAAAAATAAATTAAATTAAGCTTAATAACTATTTTAACAGTTTTATTCATTTTAAACTCAACGTAATTCGACTCAATTATTTTAACAAATAAATTTGAATAATATAAAATTTAGGTCAGCTTGCCGATGCTCGTCAATTGTTCAGTGCTTGCCGTGAAATTGCCTCATGAATTTTGCACTGGCATCAGTCAATTCTGTTTTTTGAAAAAAAAAAAAACAAATAAAAAGAAAATCTATAGCATGCTCGATTCACATTTGTGGTAAAAGATAACCTGCTCATCTAGAGTGGTCTTTCCATTCAATCCCTCCCACCAACGTTAGCTTTCCACATGTTGATTTTCAACGCATCCGAGCCATATTTTCAGAAATTCTAATTCAAAAGCAATTTTTGTGATTTGGATGCATGTGACCTCATCATGTCTCTTACCCTCTTTTTCTCCGTTGCGTGATATTGAACTCTGTGCTTACCATATCACTTTCTATTATTATAAATGTAACGTCATCACGAACGGGACCTGAAATAAGTAATGGAAGGAATCGTTAGGCTCCATGTAATCTCAGAAAACGACAGAAATGAGTCTAATCGGACATGTCGAGTCCAATCGAACATGTCTAGTCCATCAGTGAGTTTCAATCAAAATTCATTGATGGACCTAGATAGGTCCGATTAGACTCATTTAAGGTCTTATGGGTTTCTGAGATAGGTCCGATTAGACTCATTTAAGGTCTTATGGGTTTCTGAGGTTGTAAGGAGTTCAACGGTATCCTCTATTACTTATTTTGGCTTCTCCGGAAGTGCTAAAATGTTATGTTAACTTTTAGCTATAATATGATCCTAATATTCGAGAAATCATGTCTACATTGAACTTGATCTGAATCAGAACAACCCAAAAGATCTGAATTAGTATTACCACGAGCCTCAGATCAGGCTCAACGTGAGTCTGATTTCTCGGAGGCTAGAATCACGTTATAGTTGAAAGTTAGTATAACACGTAACATTTCCGGAGAGGCTGAAATAAGGAATAAAAGACACAGTTGGACTCCTTGCAGCTTCAAAAACTCACAAGATTTGAAATGAATTCAATCGAACTTGTCTAGATTTAAGTTTCGATCGAAATTTACTAATGAATCTAGACAGATCCGATTAGATCTATTTAAGATCTTGTAGATTTATGAGATCATAAAGAGTTTTAGAATATCCTTCGTTACTTATTTCAAATCCCGTTTGTGATGATATTATATTTATAACAACAAGAAGAGGCATGGTAAGAGAGAGGATGATAGATACGATGAGATGACGTGCATTCGGATCATAAAAATTATTTTCAAATTAGAATTTTTAAAAATATAGTTAAGATGCATTGAAAATTAATGGGTAGAAAGCTAATATTAACGAGAGGGATAAAATAGAAACATCACTCAAATCAGTGTGTCATTTGATAATTATTAAAATATGATGCGTTTCTAATAAATTTTCAAATTTACTTGTGCCTTTGGTAAATTCCCGTTTCCCAAAGGATTATTTCTGTAGGGATTCGATCC
>JBBUKS010000044.1:5877966-5889728 GCA_038050645.1 Hedychium gardnerianum
TCGAATTAAAATTATTACATCATAATTATATAAATTAACTATTTATTCATTTAATTAATTATTAATTTAAATAATATACATTTAAAATAGTAAAAAAAATCAAAATATCAATTAAACAGTAAAACAGTAAAAAAAATACAAAATAATAATAATAAAATATCAGAATATAAATCTGATTTATTAGAATTTTTAAAAAAAAAACTAGAATTTTTTTAAAAAAAAATTAGAATTTTTAAATAAAATTTATAACAGTAAAAAAAGAATTTTCATAACATTAATTAATAAAATTTATTAATTTTAAATATATTTTTTATATATTTTATTGGGATAATTTAATTAGGGTTTATGAAAGCCTATTAAAAATATCACACTTAAATTGAAAATCATTTAAATTAATTAAATATTTTATTTTTGGTAACAGGAAATCGCACGCGTCGCCTTCGGCCGGACACTTCCGACGGAGCCAGAGGCATCCCGCGACGCTTTCGGCGGCACCGGAAGTGTCCCACTACTCTTCCAGCAGCGCCGGAAGAGTCGCGAGAAGCCCGACACCGCCGGAAGAGGAATCTGTCGCGTGACGCACGCTATGACGCACACGAAATTTTCACGCATGTTGTGCCGGTTTCGCTCCCGTGGCAGAATGATAAAAACCGTCTATGCCGCTCGACAAGGAACGGTATTTCAATCATGATCAAAACACATCTAAAAAACTTTCATATGTACAGGGACATTGAAAAATAAACCTTCTATTCAACAAAGGAATGAAATTTTTATAAAATGACCAATATATCTATCAACAACAACCAAATCTTATCACACTATGTGGAGTCGGCTAGACCAATATATCTAACAGTTAAAAAAAATGAATTAAGAATCTCCATGAGAAAAGGCAAGTTACTTTAAGTTCATGAAAAAAATAGCTTTGTTCCTAAACTGACAAAGCAAAGAATGTGAGGTTACTAAAAAATAAAATAAAAACTAAAATCAGAGAAAAATTGTGTAGCTTCAATAGGTGATAATATAAGAAAAAAAATAAAAAATAAATACTTATTAATTATATTGGTGTGATAAAATATATGTACCATATTGTTGTTACAAGTGTGAAAGCTATGAATGTGACAAATGATTTTTATATATTGTAGATTTATCTTAAAATGACCTTTAAGTCCCTATCTTATAACATTAATACTAGATGAACTAATAAATCATGTTCCAAATAAACCACTTGGTATATGTTGTTTGTAGACAATATTTGTGCCCCCGGGGCTATGGTGCAGCGGAAGGGCGTCAAGTTATCACCCAGGCACCCGCAATTCAATCCTCAGCTATGGAGCATTTGTAGAGATTTTTTTTTCCAAATGGGGCGCGCAACCACGGGATGCTGGTCGCCCGCCGTGAGCGCTTCCCGATTTACCCTAGCGACTAGTGGGAAACTTCAGTGGGGCCGGACCGGTTGCCCCAGGTTCGGTGTTACCTGGTTCATCATTTTTTTAAATTTTTTTGTAGACAATATTTGTTAATTAATTAAAGTGTAGCTAAGTTAAATTGGAAGTTTGAATTGTGAAAAAAAAATTGTTTCGTAACAAAACAAAGCTCATAAAAGTTGATTGTCACTTTATAAGAATCTAATGAGATCATCACATCATTTGTTAGTTCAAATGATCACCCCTAAGACCCTAAAATTGAGTATATCAGGAACAAGTTGGGTTTTACAAGGAGTTATAGATTTAAATGTGAATATCAATAGTATCATGAACTTACTTGTAATATTTTTGTTGGTTAACAATATACATAGGTAGAAGAGACTCCTAAGAAACTTAAATTTTATGCCTACAAATTGGTTTTCAATATTTTTTAGTCACCTTGAGGGAGAGTTTTCTAGATTTAAATTTGTATAAATAGTATCATGGATGTACTTGTAATATTTATGTTGATTACTCATATACATAGGTAAAGGAAACTTCCAAGAAATTTGTTATAGTTTTCTATTGTTGCATACCCGCTATCACAATCTTCTAGCAACCTATAATATTTGCCAACCAGAGCTGACTTCCCATGAGAAATCCTAGACTTCACAGATAAAAAAATAATCTTGTTCAAGATATATTCATATTACAAATGAAATACAACACTTTATAGCTGTTTCCAATATTTATATCTAGTTTTGCCTTAAAGCTTAAAGACAATACTCTATAGTTGTTTCCAAATGAAAGAAAATACTTTAAAGCTATCAATGTGACATCTTCATTTTCCTTGAATACTAGTCTAAACAAATAATTGAGAATTTTAACATTATGAGATTACAATTTCAAGGGGATTAAAATTTAAAAGAGATTCCATTAAAGACAATTAAATAATCTCTTACCATATTAGCTTTACTTGAAATTTTATTTTATTTTACCGTGCATGTATGTTATGATTATATAACAATTTTGCTGGAATGTATTTTTTCTGTATTGCTCGTGTTAGATTGTTTACCACTTAGTGTTAACTTATAGCAGGCAATAGAGAAGAAAATATCACATATCATTTATGTTGTCTTTTACTAATATTAATATATAGTCGGAACAATATGCCTTCGCAATACCGCCTATACAACGCCAAATTTAAAACTACAACAACAACAACAACAACCGAGCCTTATCCCACTACGTGGGGTCGGCTATAAGTTAACACAAAAAACAAATTTTATCATAGCTTGTACTTACAGTACATGCAGTAAAAAATAGATATTAAAAAGGTTATTTTTTGTTGATTATATAAAGTAAATAAACTAGTGCCCTTCAAACATTATCCAAAACTTTAATGCCCACCTACAATTTTAGAGGAAAACATTAATTTTACGAAGATTGAAACCCATTTACTAGGTCATCAATCACATAATATGCTATAATGGACCTATAGTAAGAAATGAGTTAACTCAAAAAAGATTTTTCCAATATTAAAAAAATCCAGTCAACTTTAAAGGGCAACACAACTGAACTATTGATGATTACCTCAGTTGTTATCAAGCAATCCCTCAACTTAGTGTTGTGCAAGATCTGAAAGAATCCCTGAGAATACTAACATCCAGATTATGACCTGAAAAAAGATAACAGTTGACTCTGAATAACAATACCACAATGACAAGCAAATTAAGAAGATTCGGTCAGTTATGAGCATTTCCTATGAAAACTATCTTGCTCATTTGCTTTTCCCCTTGGCTCCATCTGCGAGCTGGTACAATCTCATATAGCTCTCTTACTGCCTGCAAAGAAGTACAGGATGATGAGAAACTAAGTCTATTAATCATTATGATCAGACAATCCAGAAGTTCAAAATTATTAGACAGCGATTACCTGAGTTTAAATGCATCTCTATACAAACTCATGAGGCATAAACATGTGTTTATTGAACTGGATGTGCACTTTCACTACGTATGATTAAGTAAAGCGTGTTTACTTAGCTTCACTAGTAACAGATTTCAACGACAGTAAGGCATACAAGAGATAGTGGCAACAGTGAAGTTTCACAGAGACAAAGTAGTTACAAGAATCTAACAAAGAAGATTAATAATATAAATGTCAGTAAAGTTCATCATCATTAAGTGTGTTGGCCCCAACTATTAGAGTGATCTTATACCTTTGTTGAACTCTATAAAAAGGTACATCACCAATAATATTAGGATCAATGAGATCATCTTTTGTTACATTAGTTGGAATTTCTTTAATCTTCCTATATCACTTACATTGATTTAACTCACCTAACTATAAAATATATTGGTTGTTTTTGAATATATTTATACCATCTTAATCAAATTTTTTTCCTTCGGATAGCATTTCTTTATTTGTTTAGTAATCCATCTCATCCATAGTGCGAATGGTTGTACCAATCTTATAGCATTTTCTTTATAACCTGAGGCAAATGAGAATCAAGCAAAATTCCAAAAGCATCTCTCCATCTCAAAACCCATTATCCTGCAACTATTGATATCTTTTATCAATATTTCCTTGTTGAAGAATAAAGCCAAGATCTCTAAAACTCATATAGAAATTCCATTCACCTTAACTACTCCCAGATTCTCTTATTAACGTAGGAACTAAATTCCTATACTTAGTTTCAGTTCTCTTAATTTAATATCTTTAACATAGAAAATTGCATCCACAATGCATGCTTTACACTTGTTGAAAAGTCAGCAGGATCTCCAGATAATAAATAGACTAACAAGATTATGATTTGTTATTATTTTTAAAAAAAAAAACTATCGTGTTGTCACATAAATATGGGATTTCCCCTAGTTTAGAGGTTCTTTCTATTTCAGATTTCAGAACAATAACTTGTAATTACTCCATTTGGAGTAATAGAATCTATATATCATTAATGTTCAAGATCCAATTCTTGTTTCATACTATCAGAGCACAGAACAATCTGGCTTGGATAATCAACAGTGATGGTGAATCTTGTCTGGCACCACCGAAGTGCACCTAGTTGCCTCTATTGACGCTGCATTTATGCTTGTTCCTCCAGCCGCCGCCAAGTCGGCATTAAGCAACATCACCATCCAGAGCAATATGCATTGAAGCCCCTACTACATCAAGGAAAGAGAGCAGCAGCTCCCTACTGCATCAAGTAGATTCATGACACAGAGAGAAGTAAATCTTTTTCCAACACTCAGATCCACAATGAGCAGAACCAAGAGTTAGCGTCCTATGTTTTATAACACTC
This sequence comes from Hedychium gardnerianum, assembly GCA_038050645.1. Classification (NCBI taxonomy): domain Eukaryota; kingdom Viridiplantae; phylum Streptophyta; class Magnoliopsida; order Zingiberales; family Zingiberaceae; genus Hedychium; species Hedychium gardnerianum. The sequence goes on from JBBUKS010000044.1 coordinate 5,882,671, forward strand.
CTCTCTTTCCATTACAGAAGCAGTAAGCATTGTTCCTTATGCAAGAGCTTTCCTTTGTAAACCCTCTTCTCTCCTTAGGAATTCAGAATGAAGAATCTACGAGCATTTATATTTCAACCTGGTCATATACTTCCATCTTCCAACATATCTTATTATATTTCATTAAATGATATATTTGCATTACCAATGAAGATCTAAAATTATATACGTGTATATATATATAGAGAGAGAGAGGGGGGGGGGGGATGATACCCTACTTACCTTATGGTGTTCACCTTGTGTGCACCATGTGTAATTTTTTAATTTCTTTAGCTTAGATACTATAACCTAAACCCTAAGCTCTAAAAAATTCCTTATGGTGCACACAAGGTAAGAACCATAAGGTAAGTAGGGTAACATTCTTGTATATATATATATATACACATCTTATTTTCGTGTTGCTATGTTCTAAAGGATCAGGTTGTGCTTTTGATTTTTAGTGAAGACCTGAACAAAGAAAATATTATGTTCTCATTTTGCTAAATATAACAAAAGGTCAAATTCTGTTATCTACATATCTTTCCACTAAGACACTCAAGTGATTTTTTTCCTTCAGTCATTACATGATGTAAATCACTACTTCAAGCAAGGAGAAGTCCACTCAAGAGATCAGAAATCTCTCTTCATCCTTTTCTCTTTTTCCTCTCTTTATCTATCTATTCATGTACTAATTTAAAGTCAAAGGCATTGTTGGCTATTAGATGATCTAGGGTCAAACGGCTTCATCAACCACTTATAGAGCTTTATTGATTTAAGGTCAAAGGGATTGTTGGTTGCATGCATTGCTAACGCAAGCTTTGTTTCGTCTGCATAAAGCATCATGTTTTCTTTTCATTACTGTCATGTCTAATATATGTTTTCTTTATGAGAGTATTTCTAATTTAGTATCAAGCTAAGCATAGATAATATCTATGCTCCAGGTTGAAGTTGAGATTAAGTGGAGTGTTAGAAGTATTAGTTTAATAGGAATACTTGACTTAATACCAGATTAGTACTTCTAGACAAGGTTTAAATGATGTGTCATTTTGGATCGCACACGACATACATTTATTTCCAATGGCCAACTGATATTGGCATAGACCCAGCACTGAAACCATCTGTCAAGAATTGTCACCCAATCAATTTTTTGTCATTCTAACCAAGGCTCACAAGGACAACTCGAGAGCTCCCATTCCCTGTGTGATGAGAAGCAACAATAGAGCAACAAAGTGTGTTCTTCTTCAGTCCCGCTGCAAAGAAATAGCTAGCATACAATGTTGCTCTTCAAGATAAACTCTTCTCATCTAGCTCTTCGAGATGAGATTGAAAACTAGGGCCACACGCGATGTTCAGTCAGTAGATGGAGCATATGATTGATTCCTACACAAGCAACATAGGCAAAAGTGAGATTGGTAGATACTTGTAGCTGCTGCTGCTTCCTCCTCTGTTCTACCACTTTTCTTCTTCTTCCCTCCACAGTGCCACTTCTTGAGTTCTTATTCCTTTCGTCCTCTGCTCTGCCACTTCAATAGATGACAACCGTGCACCACATTGATATACCTTGGCATCATTGGCACCAACTCATTCTGGCTAGAGTGCAAAACTCTAGAATGCAATGAGATTTAAAAACCTTGCTTCTGGTTTAAGATTTTATGAGTCTAGATATACCCATGTAATATGATTATCTCATAAACACATTATTTTTCTATCCCCAATATTCTACATATATGCTAATTATCAGTAGTAAAAAAAATGGCATGAACGCATTCATAAGTATCACAAACCTGGAGAGTATGCAGTTGATCGGAATTGAGGATGTTCAAAACCCCTTTGCAGCGATAGACATCCATATTAGACTTCTTCTCCCATAGAAGATCCTCAATCCATGAGCGAACCTAAAAGAAACTTATGTCAACTAGAAAACTAGAAGTTATCCACAAATTAGGCTATAGTTTTTTTCCTTTGTGTTTCTGTTTTTGGCATAAAGTAACAGTTCTTGCAGTAGCATAAGATGAGGTGGAAAAAAAATAAAGCATTCCCATAGATTCCTTGTTAAGGAAAGAAGATTATCTAGTTTAATTCAGCTAAAAAAAGACTTCTCCAAGAGGTCATCTTATCCAAGTCCATAACCAACATTAACTTAAGAACTGGCCCTTTCTAGATGGTTTTATATTGAAGTAAACAAATATTTAAAAGTACATTTCCGCCTCTAGAACTTGATAAACTCTCAATTCAAGAAAGTAACAGTAGGTCAAAGAAAACTATATTATTTACAGTATTATGGGCAATGGAACAGTCATAATAAATGAGGTCCCAACCCATCAACACCTCCATCTAGCTCCAAAGCTAAAGGTGTGTACCAGCAGCAGACAGATTGAACATTTCTTAAGCATGAATAATTGTGAAAATTGCATGATTGTGTTCCTTTTTAGATGTTACTGAAAAATGGATGATTGTGTCCATAAAAATAATAGAAAAGAATAATGCTTCACAAACTCGCACAAAAATAATGAAATTGTTACTGATTGAACATTTGACATTAAAGAATCAAAACAACCTTATGAATTAATGTCAACACATGCTGCTCCTTAATCAATTAATTAAACTGAGATTCACTTGCTCATTTATTGAAGATAATTTTCAGGTTGCTAAGAGGCATAATATCTGTAGCAGCAGAGTCTCAGATACTGCTACATCCAAATAGCAAAATGCAACCATGACAGATCCATCGTAAGAGATTTTAATAGAATAAGAGCAGCAGAATACAGTGAAATCAGAAAATCATATAATAACAAATAATCATGTAAATATCTTCTGAAAAAATATATGTTTGTTAAATAATGCAGGATTAATTTGGAAAAGAAGTTACTAAATCAATAAGCAATATGCTGCTAGAAAGACCTACCATATTTAAGTCAACTGGTTGCTCCTCATAAATGCACAATGTGCACAGAGTGTAATCATGACGATTTTTGCTAACTGTAGATTTACTCTCTTCTAAAAGCTTCTCCAAATGAGCTGTATGCTGATAGGAATATGTGAACTTAATCAAACTCAAGCCTATATGTTATCATGCATAATAGAGATGCATAGCATCAATTTTCATACCTTAGCACCATAGGCGTGACGATCCAAAATTTTACACAGATCAACTTGGCAACGAACTGTACGTATGATATTAGTAAACGAATTGATATTATAGATTTCCTTTTCCAATTCTTCAAGCAAAGTTGAAGTGCCATATTCTTGTGAAACCAAGTCAATTTTGTTCAAAATCACAACATCCTACAATTAATAGGAAATTAAAACATGAGGGGATTTTTTTTTTAAAAAAAAAAGTGCATTACTCTTTGAAGAATGATCCAACAGTGGGATGAATAATAAAGTAGAACTGGTGATTTAACAGTCCAAAGAAAATGAAAAGGAAGAATCATAATTGCAAATAAGTATGATGAGGATTACAGCAAATGCTATCTGAAGGAATGCTTCAGGAAATGAAGAAGATCTGCGATGCTCCTCAAGCTGCTGTTGTAGATTTTTTGCATCCACAACCTAGTAGGGAAACAAAAGAAATGTTGTAAAGAACTTGATAAGTAGGAAACAAAATTAAGCTTTAAGAGGCTTCAAAGGCTAGCAGCCTTTGAATTTTGAAGCAAGAGGTAGATGAGTTTATAGGTTGGATGGAGCCATGTCTTGAAGAAAGAAATGTAAACTAAGTACAATTATTCAGGTCATACTTCCTCCACAGAACCATGATCCAACATGGGTCTGAAAAATAAAGGATCAAGCTCAAGTCAATACAAATCCACTAAAGTCAGATTTTGAGTCAAGTTACTTCGTCTTTTCTGTCAGGTCAGGTCAATTGGATATCTAGAACAACCCTTCTTTCTAGATGCAAAGTGAATTTTCAAGCCAGGTCATAAATAAAATTCCAAACTTGGAACCTAAAAGAGTAAAAAATAACCAAGATCAGAACTGAACCCAAAAAACCCCAGACATCCTAACTCTAATTTTCATTGCGGTAGGTATTACAAACACCATCATTTTAAATCCTACTCTCTGCTGATCAGCACAGGCAAAACATCCTGTTCTGCCCAACAACCGACACTCGAAAAGAGTCAAATCCCTGGTAACTACTTTCATCTCAAGAAGCTCTAAACCACATCTCAAGTGACTTCCGTGAGAAGCTCCAAGTTGTTCATCATGAGAAGCTTTGAATCGAGATACCATCCTTCATAGTGACAAGCTCAAATCATTCATCCTTCATCGTGAGAAGCTCCACGTCCACTTCTTCAACGGCGACCATGTAGGCTTCCCCAAAGCTTTTGTACAACATGCAACAATGGTCTGCCTCCTCTTACTCCATTGCCTAGTTACCACGAGGCTAAAGCACCATGACAACATGAGGCATGGTGAGGCTTCCAATCGTCCCATGACACTTCCAAGAGGTGCATGATCCTCTTTCACCTAGTTCTCCTTTGAGTTGGAGTTTCTTCTCCACCTAGGATTCATACTTGGCATTGGCACCTGTGTTAGACGGCATGTCTCATTCTAGTCTGGAACCAAAACTGCTTTGGGATGAGATTTCAAGTCTTGATGAGCACCCCATACAAAATAGTCAGATAAGCCTAATCTCCCTCTTCTTTTTCCTAAGAATTATTCATGTCTTCTCATTACTGAACTATATAATGATTAATATTGATGCTCCAACTTGAGGAGTATTAGAGTATTAATTCAATTTATTATAAATTGCCTGGCATTTTTTTTTTACTTCTTTTAGTGTTTGAACTTTGTCTCATCCACATAAAGAAGCTCTACTCGACAAAGTTAAACCATTTTTCTTCTTCCAACTTGTCCCAAGTAATTGCTCATGTTATTTTCCAAATAGAAAAACAGCAGTTCTATGATATAATTAACTCACAGTGATTATAGAATCAAGAGTAACTGCCGATTCTAACTGATCATCCAACCAAAGGATAGAAGCAAGGGGAGCAGGATCAGCCAATCCAGTTGTCTCAAGTAATATATGGTCAAGTCTGTGACAAGATAGAAATGAAATTTGCAGCAGATGAAGTAAGTGTAGATATATTAATATTATCAATAAGAAAAGAAAAAAATGATAGAGAAATCATTATTTCCTCATTTCCTTCATGTTTAATCTGAGAAACAAGCAGAGTATCACAAAACTTTAGCATATGCAGGATTTTTTAAAGAGATGACCCGACTGAAGAACCATATTTGAAATATAACCTCTCTTTCCTCTGAACAAGCTGTTCCAGGGCTTGTACAAGGCTGTGCTTGACCGTGCAACAAACACACCCATTCGCTAGCTCCACCCACTCTTCTACAAGTGCACCACCATCACCCTCATTGATCATTGCCCTCTCAACTCCAATTTCTTCCCCAAATTCATTCAAGATCACAGCAATCTTCTTTCCATGTTGAGCATTCAAGACATAATTAACCAACTGAAATTGCAACACAAGAAATAACTATGATAAAATGACAGTATAGATTAAAACATCCAATGAAAGGATACGCTGATTAATCATGTCAAGGAACAACAAAACATGACGTTTCAATCAAATGATGAAGATTATTTTGTCTGTTTTCCAAATTGAAATCTTTAAAACATGGAGATAATTCAAACTAAAGTTCCAAAGTTTACAGAATTTAGCAACCAAGTAAAGATGTTAACATACCCAAAAGAAAATCTTCATCCAGTAAAGTACCAAAGGATGCATAATTAAATACTAAAATGAATAACTAATTGTGTATTTATTTTCTAGACCTCCCAGGTTACTGTAAAGCGAACTTGCATAAATCAAAAGATCACGCTAGATAAACGGAAGAAATGAAGTGCATAAACCTAATTTCCCTAAAAAAAAAATCAGAAGGAAAACAGATGGAACCATCGATTTTCACCGATTAAGGAAAAAACGGACCGTAGATTTTCCAGCGCCAAGGTAGCCAGTGATGACGGTAACTCCGACCGGAGATTCCACCGAGGTAGTCTCGGAAGAAATTGATTGAATCGCTTCTTCTCTGACGCGGATGGCGAGAGGCGGGACGTCGTCGTCGTCGTCCATAACTGCGACGACAACAGCGAAGGCTTGAGAGAATAGTTGAAGCCCTCGCGAGAAATTTCTATTTTCTATTTTCATTTAATTAATTTAAAAAAATAAGATAAATTTTAGGTAATTTAATTAATTTTCTTTTTAATATTAGATAGTCTTCTTTTAGGTTCAAAGTAAGTGAATATGAGGTGAATTATATAAGGTGTAAAGATTTATATTCCGTCAGTTTTAAGATTTAATTTTTTAATTTTAAGTGATAAATTTTTATTCATTTCTTACCTCAGTTATGCTCGTGCGATTTTATTTTTAAATAAAAAAAAATAATTAATAAAATAATATTGAATCTGAAATGATCAATCTAAAAAATTATCAACCGTCAAAATAAATTAAAAAATGAGTGTCATCATCAGCTTGTTTTAATATCAATATGAAAAAAATAATTCACGACAAATAAAAAGATAAATAAATATGAAAATTAATTACACATAATACAGAATTTATATTCTGCTAATCCCAAAATTCAATTCTTCGACAAATCTCTTTCCAAATGAAAAATATATATATATATATAGGGTGTTGCTAGTAGTATTAGGAAAAAAATATTTTTAATTAAAATATTCATTTTTATTAGAATTTAAATTTTCAAAATATTTATCTCTATTATAATTCAAATTTGGTCCTTATTTCTTTGAGTATTTTAACTCGAGAAGGCAAAAAAAATATAAACGATCTTTTCCTAATTTATCTATCGGAGCGAACGCACTCAAAAGTCAATTTTTAAAATATTCATTTGTATTAAAATTCATGATTCTTTTAATCTATTCTTAGTTCGTAGTCTTGAAAACTTTTTAAAATTTTCTCATAAAAATAAATTATAATAATTTTTTAATTTATTAGAGTAAAGATTAGCAGCTCCTTTAAAATGACCCTATACTCTAAATTACTCTAAGGCTTTGTTTACTC
>JBBUKS010000044.1:5905216-5917756 GCA_038050645.1 Hedychium gardnerianum
GGGTTTGCACTAATTCAATGTTAGGAAGTGACTTGCGTAATTTAGACTGTATGACCGGGGAGCCCTTAGTGACAAAGAGTAGTCTTTTAACCGGACTTCCTATGTTACTTCTTCTACTTAATAGCATTGAATAATCAATAATGTAAGCACTCTGGTGTGATAGTCACGAGTCACACTGGTAATTTAGGTAGGATCCCTACAATTGTGGCAAAAGGCGAAACGCTCGCCCCGAGGTAGGATCCCTACAAGGATGTAAACATAGAGGACAAGGAGATGAACAATCCTTGGTACATTAACTAGCATCATGATGAAATTGAAAACCTAGGATCGCTTTCCAAACCAACTTTTCCCTCTCAACAACCATGTTCTCCCATCTTGGACCTCTCGACCTCTCTCTCTAATTCTAGTTCTAAAGTTTTCACAACCAATTTCAATTTTCTAGATAATTCGCTTTGTGAACTCACTAGTGCTTAAACCATAGTTCCGGAGGATCGATATTTTTATTACTTAACGACTTAGCCATGCACTTGCGATTGAGACAATAATAACCTTGGAGAGAGTCCAACAAGTCATTCTTAGTTTTAATGGTAGGTATCAAATATACCAATTATATATCACAAATTATATATCACATATATATAACTATCACATTATGTTTTCAACTTATTGATATTTGCATAAATATTGGGTTGTTAACTCATTAACATATATACATCATATGTATATCACCCAATTTTACCTCTATCCACATTAATCTTGGAGAGAGTCCAACAAATCAATGCTTCAAGTTAGAGTTGACCCATTAATCATGAGATCATATCTCAATGGTCCGAACGTGCCTAATTTCAAGTTAGACTTGGAGAGAGTCCAACAACCCAAGCTTATACATTAAACTCTGATTCTAGACCATATTAATGGAAGGTGTAAGCTTTAAAATTAAATAAGGGATTTTTGTTTATTTGGTCTCATTAATTACATGCAAAATAGATAAACTATCTGCATGCTACTACATGACATAATCATGGCATATATTATTGCATAAATCATGGCATCAAGCATGACATTATTCATGGCATATATCATGTCATAAATTATGACATCAATCATGACATAATGGTTATAAATTGATTTGGAAATCAAATATTATAAAGGATTCGGTTTCCATAAACCAAAATCCCTTAATTAGATTAGGAAACAATTTCCAAATATAATCTAATATTTTATTAGGAACCAATTTCCAAAATTGGAAGTACCTAATAAATTAGGAAACTATCTACAAAATTGGATCTCCTAACAAATTAGGAAAAATATCCAAAATTAAAACTTTTTATATCAGATTTGGAAAAAAAAAAATTGTATCCGATTTTTTCTAAAATTTCCATAAATAAAGTATGAAACAACATCGACATGAAAACACAGATCTACAATCTATGTTGAAGCATAAGTAGCTCTGATACCATTATTGGGGTTTTGAGCGCATGCATGATGAGTTTTTCGAAAAATGAACATCAGAAGCAAAACAGAAGAGGAGATGCTTTGGAATGTATAACCGGGAGCCCTTAGTAATAGAGGGTATCCCTTTAACCGGACTTTCTAGAGTCATCACCTTGAAATGGGGGCCAATTCTCTACAAGAGTTTAGCTAATGGGTTTTCACTAATTTAATGTTAGGAAGTGACTTATGTAAATATATGTATGACTAGGGGGCCCTCATGTGACAAGGGGTATCCCTTTAACCAAAAACTTTTTATGTTACCTCTTCTATTTAATGGCATTGAAAGAAAATGGTGTAAACACTACGGTGTAACCTTCACGGGTTCGTACTGGTAATTAATGGTGAATTACGAATAGCCAATATAATCGGGAACCTATAAAGTCACACGCACTACAAGTTTATCCGAAAGACTTAAAATGCGTTTGAGAATTGGATTCTCAAAATGAGAGAGAATAAGTCTGGTTGGACAAGACAAAGGGCAAATATGGAAGATATTTGGCTAGAGCGAAAGCGCGGATGGACCACTTCTTTTGGAGATGAATTGGACCCTCTTTGGTTTAATTATAAACCAAATTGATTTGGTTTTGAACCAACTGTAGGATCGAGTGCACGTGAGAAGAGGTGAATCACGTGTTTTTAAAAACTTTCTTTTTGTTTGTAAAAAATTCGTCGAGAAAACACGAGTATGCAGTAGAAAACCAGAAAAAGAAAACAGCACATAGTCGGACTACTACTCCAAGGCCCATGCCCCTTTGGGACATTTTCGATGGGAAATTCATTAAACGTCTCCTCCGAAACACCTTCAGACGGAGAACCCAAATACAGGAAGAAAGGAAAGTGTAACACTATTACACTTTCCTGATACAAGAATAATAATTAATAAATGAAAGTTCGTTACCTAACACTTTAGCAACGAACAATGAAGAGCTCAGGTATTGCTGAAGATATTGCTACAGAAGGTGGTTCCGACGTTAGTTCAATGCATCAAGGTCATAGCACAACAGTTGGAGAGCTCGAAGCAGTAGTATGATGGAAGAATGGTGTTAAGAATTGCTTTGTAGGTGCTACTCGATGACCTTCTTTTATAACTCATTGGAGGTGCCTCCATTGATCTGGGGCACCCCCATTGAGGCTAATCTGATTCGAGAAAGTCACTGTTTATCCACTCTGAGGCGCCTCTAAGCTGTCCAGGGCACCTCCATCAGTGTCACATGTCAGTAGCTCGCGAAAATCAATCCTCGCTGCTATATGTGCATTGAGGCACCTCCATCCACTCGAGGTGCCTCTAATGCCTCTGCGCTGAGGAGCCTCCAACGCCTTTGGCTCCGAGGCACCTCCATCCACTCGAGGCGCCTCCAACGCCTTTGGCTCTGAGGTACCTCCATCCACTTGAGGCGTTTCCAATGCCTCTGGACTCAAGATGCATCCAAACACTTGAGGTGCCTGGAATAATATTGACCACAATTTGACTTTTGACCTGCAAGAATTATTAGTCCAAAATACATGCCTGCAACACAGAGTTAGACAAATGATGCATGTATAAATATATTTATGACTTAGATTATGTCTAACCACGACCATGATGTAGTCACGGTCTCAACTTAGAGTTCCAAGTTGGATCTAAGTTGGACTGACGCCTAACATCCCCATTGGGGCTCGGCCTTACTGGATTTCCTTCTCCAATTTTCTTACCTCACTTATCATTTGTTGACTTTCTTTCTTAACGTCTCCTGACCCACTAGGGCTTCCTGCCAGAATCCCTCATCTAGACTTCAGCCAGTCATCTGATCCTCCCTGACCCGACTGGACTTCCTACCAGCTGTTTGGTCCTCTCTAACCCAGCTAGACTTCCTGCTAATCATCTAGTTCTCCCTAACCCAACTAGACTTTATCATGGTGTCTAGTCTTCTAGATCCATCAATTTAGTTAAGTCTGCATACTCTGCTCAAGAGGTTAAATAACATGAGTCCAACTTTAACTTGTTGTCATACATCAAAACCTGAGTTAGACTATCAGTGCAAACTACACCAACAATCTCCCCCTTTGTGATGTAATGACAACCTGAGTTAAAGTTAGAAAAATAAAGCCCTTTCTGGCTAAGTAAAACAAGGAATATATAAAGAATAATTTTTTTCTCAACTTAACCCTTATCGTGTAAAAAAATTTGGGTAAGAGAATTTTGAGTTTAAAATTTGAATTCAAGTTTTAAATTTTAACTTAACCCTTATCCTCCCCCTTTGGCATACATCAAAAATATAAACATTCACAACACAAGCATAAAACTATAAATAAGTAAACATGTATAGTTGAAAAAAAAACAACCATTATGTACATTCATAAAAGGATTTTTGAAACACTTGGAACATTTTAGATAAATCTTAGTTTACAAAAATATTTTAAGTTTTTATTTTTCAACTTTTTTTTCAAAATATTTTAAAACTAAAATACTTTAAGGAGTTTTCAAAGTTTTGCAAAACTAATTTTTGAAAGAATTTTGAAAATGATATATGATCAGAACTCCCCCTCAACTTGACACATCCTTAGGATTCCTTGTTAACCATAAGGGAAATTACCTATGTGTCTTAGGGGTTACTCTAAATCAAAAGATGAGTTTGCAAAAATATACTTAAAAATACACATTTTTCTAAAAGATGTCCTTAAATATCCAAATTGGTTTGACTTGCATGATATAGAAAATCATTAAGTTTTATACAAAAGTTAGCCATGAGTGGTTATTTTTGTAAAGATAACCCCTTTTTGATTCATGTTGATGCACTTTATCTACATTTGGAATTTGGGGTACACCCTATGCATCTCACACTAGTCTAAGTTTCTCAGTAAACAAATAAGGTAATTCCTAAGTGCTTGTGAGATAACAAGGCTTCTAAGTTTATGGGAACACTGATACTAGGGTTCTGACCTAGGCTAAGTCCAAGTTGTTTATTGTTTCTATAAGAAAAAAAAAGGTTTTATAAATAAAAAGTAATAAACAATTTTAGTAGGAATGTGAAAAATGTTCATGATTCAATAAAAATAAATTCTATTATATCATACACATTCCTAGTTGTCATCGTAAATTGCTAAATTTGAATTTTGGTAGTGGTTAAAGTTATACATTCTTGTAAAATTTTTGAGTTTGTTGATCCAAAAACTATGTCATCTACATATACTTGGGCTATAAAAATATCTGACTCAAAGTTTTTTACGAAGAGGGTTGAGTCGACTCGTCCTTGATTGAATCCTTTGGATATTAGATATGTAGATAATATTTCGTACTAGGCCCTAGGTGACGCTTTCTTTAATTTGAATACATGGTCAAGATGATCTATACTACCAAACCTAGGTGGTTGACCTACATAAAATTCTTCCTTGATTACTCTGTTCAAGAAAGCAGATTTAACATTCATTTGGTAGAGTTTGAATCCTTTATGGGCTACATAACTCAATAATATTCTAATGGATTCAAGTCTGGCTACTGGGGCATAGGTTTCATCGTAATTGAGTCTCTCTACTTGATTAAACCCTTTATCTACTAATCTTGCTTTATTTCTCATAGTTTTGCCTTTTTCATTTAGTTTATTTCTAAATACCCATTTTGTTTCTATGAATTTTTTTATCTTTGGGCAAAGGTACTAAGTCTCAAACCTCATTTCATTCAAATTGAGTCAATTCTTCTTGCGTGACTATAATCCAATTTGGGTCAAGGAGAGATTCTTCTACTATTTTGGGTTTAATTTTAGATATCAGTGCAATTTAACTTAGATTTAATGTTGATCTAGTTTGAACCCTTAGGTTTGGGTCACCTAATATTTGTTCAATTGAATGGTCTGAAATAACTCTTGTTGTTCTTGAATTAGTTTGTTCTTGTTATTCTCCTATGGTTGATCTTGTTCATTTTTTAATTTTCTAATTGGTTTAGGTTTTCATTATCTCCCCCTTGGTCAGTGTTTGACTTAACAAAGTCTATGGGTTGATATTGAGTTTGATTTTGGTTAGGTTCTTTAGAGTTAGAGTTTTCATCAAATTTTATATTTGTTGTGTCTTCAATCCTGAGTGTACTTATTATAAGCTCTGTAAGCTCTACTATTAAGTGGATATCCTACAAAGATTTTATTTTCAATTTTTGAGATGAATTTTCCTAAGTGTTCTCTTGTATTTAATATATATATTGAACATCTAAATACTTTAAAATATTTAACGTTAGGCATTTTATTATAACAAATTTCATAAGAGGTTTTATTTTGATTTTGATTTATTGTTGTTCTATTTTAGACGTAGCAAGTTGTACTAACAGCTTTGGCCCAAAAGTACTTAGGTAGTTCACATTCATTAAGCATTGTCCTAGTGGCTTCTTGTAGAGTTCTATTTTTTTCCTTTTCACTATTCCATTTTGTTGTGGTGTTTTAGGACATAAAAATTCATGATGGTAACTATTTTCTAAGCATAATTTACTAAACCTATGGTTTTTAAATTCACCACCATTGTCACTCCTAATTCTTTTGATTTTTACATCTTTTTCATTTTCTGCTTGTTTACAAAAATTACTAAAGTTTTCAAAAGTTTCATCTTTATTTCTTAAGAATTTTACCAAAGTGAATCTTAAATAATAGTCGATTATAACTAAACAATATAGACTTCCATTAATTGATTTAATTTCATATGAGTCAAAGGGTATAAGTATAACAGTTCAAGTATTGAGTTAGTTTGATCTTGATTAGTCAGTTTATGAGTTGATTTGGTTTGTTTTCCTTGTTGACAAACATTAAAAATAGTTTGTTCCAGGTTACATAATTTTGATAATTCTCTAACTAAGTCATTTAATTTAGTGATATTCCTAAAGTAGGTGTAGGACAGTCTCCTATGCCACAACCAAGTTTCCTCTTATTGTGTCATATGACACTTAAGTGAGGAGTCAACTAAGTTAATAACACAGATGTTATTTTGCCTAAATCCCTTAAGTTTTATGTTATGATTGTTTGTGTGCTTATCAGGCATTCAGATGATAAAAACTTAACTTTATAACTTGTGTCACATAGTTGACTAATACTGAGCAAGTTGAAGTTAAATTTTTCTACAAGTAACACATTTTTAATAATAAAATTAGATTCGAGTTCGATGTTACCTGTACCGATTACCTTAAGTTTGTAATTATTTCTAAAGGCAATTGTTCCTAGGCTTTTGAGTTTTAGTTTGGTGAACTTGGTGTGATCTCCAATCATGTGTTTAGAGCACCCACTATCCAATATCTACTTAGATTCCTACATATAAAGTAGAAATTGTGGTTAGTGTAATTTAAGTTGAGTTAATTAAGTTTTGAATTTACTTAATTTTTGAATATAATTAACGTTTGAATTTAATTAAAATTTTAATTATATTTTTATTTTAATTGACATTTTAATTCAATTAACGTTTTAAATTTAATTAAGGTTTAATTAAGTATGGTGTTAAATATTTTATAGGACTTCTAAAATAATTTTTAAAAGGATTTTTAAAATATTTTAAAATAATTTCTAAAAGGTTTTTAAAATATTTTAAATTTATTTTTAAAATAGTTTTTAAAAGATTTTTTTTAAATAGTTTTTTAAAAGATTTTTTTTAAATAGTTTTTAAAATAATTTTTAAAGGATTTTTTAAAATAGTTTTTATTAAAATATTTTTTTAAAATATTTTTTTAAAGAAAAATAGATTTTTAAAAGATTTTTTAAAATAGTTTTTAAAGGATTTTTTAAAATAGTTTATAAAGGATTTTTAAAATAATTTTTAAAAGATTAATTTTTAAAAAGATTTTTTAAAAGATTTTTTTTAAATAGTTTTTAAAATAGTTTTTGAAAGATTTAAAATAGTTTTTAAAGAATATTTATATTAGTTTTTAAAAGGTTTAAAAAAAATTGAGTTTTAACTTTATTTAGTTGTTAAATATAATTTAATTAATGTTTTAAATTTAATTAAGATTTGAATTTAATTAAGATTTGAATTTAATTAATATTTTTAATTTAATTAAGATTTAAATTTAATTAATCTTAATCATCTCACTTGATCTAATTTTTCAATCAAGTCTTATATTTTTATGACATGAGTTAAGTTATTTAACTGGGGTTATTTAAACTTGTGTTAGATTCAAGTTCAGCTTTGGGTCTACCAAGCTATGGTGAGTCACTTGGACATCATTAAAGTAACCACATGCCTAAGATAAAGTTTTTTAAATAGTACTGCCCAAGAAAATTAATACTAAACCTTGGTCTAACTAATTTAGATTGGACTAGGGTAGCTTCAACTAGTTTCGCTAAGTCGATTTTATCAGGTCAAACACATATGATTCTTCCTAGACATGTATTGACAGAGCTTCCATAACCTACTATCATCCCAATCTTCTCTAATATAATTTAACAAGTTTGAACTATCCCAAGTTTATCTAGTCCTAGCTACCCAATTGGGTAAGTTATATTTTGAGGTGCCAACTAGTTTGGAGCCTCCCCTGAATTATATATTTTTCGTTTTGTATTTAAATAATGTATTTCACTTTTAGGTACGTAATATTATTTTTGTCCTACTTGCTTTGTTAAGTAAGCTTTCGGAACCCATGTTTTAGTTTGTTTCTTGTTTTGAGTAATAAGTGATAAGAATGATTTATTGGTTGATTTTGATTTGTATTCGAGTCCGAACTTATTGTACACATCTCTTTGGGATCTAAATATCATATCTAGGTACTTGGATCCTGAGATAAACTTTTCCAACTATTCATTGAGTTCTTTAACTTGACCTTTCAAAATGGAATTCTCTTCTTCAAGTCTTGCAACTTGAGTTGAGTTTCCATCTTGAAGTTGGTTAGTTAAAGAATTTGAGTTGAGTTGTTCCTTAAGGTCATTATTTTCCTTAAGGAGTAGTTTAGCGTGTTACTCAAATTTAATTAACTTTCTATTTAAGCATGAAATAACATTAAAAAGATTTGCAAATAATTTAAGTTCTACCTCGTTGGGACCTTCTGAACCGGATATGAATTGATTCGTACTCAGACTCATCTTCTTGGTCTGATTCACTTTCTGACTCGGGTTTGGTTGCTATGAGCACCAAGTAGGGTTTAGCATCTGATTCTTCTGAAGAAGACTCCTCCCAGGTGTCTTTGAGTGTCTTCTTTCTTCTAGTCTTCTTAGACATATTCTTCTTTCAGATTGGGGCACTCATGCTTGAAATGCCCCTTCTTGTTGCATCCATAACAGGTGATGTTCGCCTTTGCATCATTGAATGTAGACTTGATTATCTTCTATAGATCGTTCTTGGTGAAGTTTTTCTTCTTTCTAGTGAACATCTTCCTTACCAGGTTAACTAGTTGTTCTTCTTCATTTGATCCTGAGTCAGACTCGTCTTCTGGTTCGGGTTTGGTTCGGCCTTTCGTCTTCACCTCCTTGGTAGAACCTGTAAGAAAAGTTATACTTTTCTTGACCTATTTTGAGTTAGTCTATTCATGCAGCTCTAATTCACGGAAAAGTTCATCTAATTTTAATTTAGAGAGATTCCTCGAAACTTTATAAGCATCTACTATAGATGCCCACAATGTATTTCGAGAAAATTAGTTTAAGGCTGATTATATTCATGTTTTCCATCTGGTGGCCGATCAGGTGGAGTTCGTTGAGGATGTTCTTGATCTTCGCATGTAATTGACTTGTTGTTTCTTCATCCTGCATTTTGATTTTAAATAAACTATTTAAAAGAAGATCTCTCTTAGTTACCTTGGAGTCATTTGTGCTCTCATGTAGCTCAATCAGCTTGTCCCAGAGCTCCTTCGAGTTGTTGAATGGTCCAACCTGGTTGAGTTCCTCCTTTGTCAGCCCACATTGTAGTGTGTTCAACGCCTTCAAGTCAACTTGGGCCTTCTTCTTCATTTTCGGGTTCCACTTTTCTGGGTCAAGTAGCACTTCGGTTGCATCATCTATTGGAGTCGTGTACCCTCGTCGAATGATGAACCACTGATCGATGTCAATCTTCAAGTACAGCTCCATTCTCCTCTTCTAGTAAGGAAAGTCATCCCCGTTGAAGAGTGGGGGTCGAGCGGTGCTGTAACCTTCGGTCTAGGCCATTTAGCTCTTGCACAGAAAAGAACCTAAAAAGAATTTCCAAGACTTGATCTTGGGATTAGTAGTGTGGGAAAAAAAATAAGCAATTAATAATTGTAATGGCAAAAAGACTTGAAAAGAAAAGAAATCTCTTGATTTAGTGGTTGCACTAAAATCAAGCTTCCCCACTCTGATATAACTTGTAGGATCGAGTACACATGAGAGAGGGGTGAATCACGTGTTTTTAAAAACTTTCTTTTTGTTTGTAAAAAATTCGTCGAGAAAACATGAGTACGCAACTGAAAAGAAAAAAAAATAGCACACAGTCAGTTTACATGGTTCGTAGCCTAGCGGACTACTACTCCAAGGCCCACGCCCCTTTGGGATATTTTTGATGGGCAATCCACTAAACATCTCCTACAAAACACCTTCAGATGGAGAAACCAAATTCAGGAAGAAAGGAAAGTGTAGCACTCTTACACTTTCCTTATCCAAGAATAATAATTAATCAAACGAAAGTTCGTTACCCAACACTTTAGCAATAAATGATGAAGAGCTCAGGTGTTGGTGAATCTTGCTACAAAAGGTGGTTCCGGCATTAGTTCGACACAGTAAGGTCGTAGCACAGTAGTTGGAGAGCTCAGAGCAGCAGTATGATGGAAGAACGACATTAAGAATTGATTTGCAGGTGTTGCTTGGCGACCTTCTATTATAAATCATCGGAGGTGCCTCCATTGAGGCTGATCTGATTTGAGAAAGTCACTATTTATGCACTCTGAGGCGCCTCTAAGCTATCCGGGGAACCTCCATCAGTGCCACATGTTAGTAGCTCCCGAAAACCAATCCTCGTTGCTTATATGTGTGTTGAGGCGCATCCAATGCCTTTGGCTCCAAGGCACCTCCATCCACTCGAGGTGCCTCCAATGCCTTCAAACACCTGAGGCGCCTAGAATGTTGTTGATCATAATTTGACTTTTGACCTGCAAGAAATATTAGTCCAAAATGTAAGTACCCCGGGATAGTTTTGATATGATCAACCGAGTTAGGTTAGGTCCTGTGTTGCTCTGATCCTTGTGTCTAAGTGTGCAAGAACTTAGGAACACAAGAAGTCGAGCGAAAGCTGCAGCGGACGAGAAGGATGACATGAGAAGTGAGTCGACGAGCTCGGTGCATCTGAGGGACGAGAAGTTGTGGAAGAGTACACAGGTGGAGCGAAAAGGACGCAGTCCGAGGGACGCAAGGTGAGAAGGACGCGGTCCGAGGGACGAGAAGCTGAGGAGGAAGCGTGCTCGAGGAGAAGGCTTGAGTTAGGTTCGGGTGGGCTCAACTCTGGACGGCTGGACAATCACCCAAGGTGACCAGAGAAGACTCGAGGCACCTTGGAAGAAGAGGCGCGTGAGGTGCCTTGGTGCGATGGAGGCGCCTCAAGCGCCCAGACAAGGGAGGCACCCTAGAGTCTCTGAGGTGCCTCACCCGCCAGTTCGATGGACACTTGGAGGCCCTGGACACTTGGAGGCCCTTCACCCGCCTGAAGAACAGAGGCTCCCCCGGTTGCTTGGAGGCTCCTCAACTGTACGCTGAAAACTCGTTGCAGCGGATGAGATATGGAAGTCTAGTCAGCTCAATCGAGGCGCTCCCAATTAGAGGCGCCCCCAGCACTGCCAGATCACCAATGGATCAGTTTCGATCCATTGGAGGCGCCCCCATAACTGCCATGTCAGCAAGACAGTCACCTCGACCGTTTTGCTATAAATAAAGGTTGTGTCCTCTTATTTATAGGATCACACTTTATTTTTCATTTCTTATTTCTGCAATTTAAGTGTTTGTGCTTTCAACGTCTGTAAAAGGCTACTCCGTCTGAAAGAGTTCATTAGTGAAGTTGTTCTTTGCCTTGGATTAACAACCACTTCGGTTGTAACCAAGTAAAATCTGTGAGCCTCTTTCTATGTATTCTATTTATTTTATTATTAATGTGTATATCTTTGCTTAAGTAAGAAGAAAGAGAAAAGTCTAAATTTGATTTGTAGGCTATTCACCCCCTGTAGTCGATACAACTTGGATCTTCAATTGGTATCTGAGCAAGGTTCGCTCGGAAGGACTAACCGCTGACCCAGTAACAAAATCAAGAAGGATGGCCGAATCAAGAATCTACTCGCCAAAGTTCGAGAGGGAGTTCTCGCTATGAAAGTATCATATGGAAGTATTTTTTAAAATAGATTTTGATATATTGTTAACAATTAAATAAGGTTTTGAAGCTCCTAAAGATGAGAATGGAGAAGAAAAGGAAGAGTACCTTTGGAGCAAGAAGCAGCAGACTGATTTTGTAGCCAACGAAAAAGCAGAGTTTTATCTGGTAAGTGTACTACCACCTCAAGAAGTCAAGTGAATTGGCACTTACAAATTGGCAAAAGAACTTTGGGAGAAATTCCTGGAGCTCCATGAAGGGACCTCAGAAGCCAAACTAGCAAGACGAGACTTGATCGAAAATCAACTAATGAACCTCCGGATGGAAAAAGGAGAAAAGGTGGCTCAAGTACATGCAAAGATCAAGGAGCTGATTATCAAACTCACTAACCTAGGAGAAACGGTATCGAATCGGGATTCGCTAAGGTATGCTTTAAACGCGTTCTTGAGAACTTAAGATTAGGCATCCATCATCGACTCCTACTATGTCTCCTAGAATCTAGAGGTATGTACCTTAGAAGAGTTATTATCTACTTTGGAATTACACGAGTCTCGATGTGCAAGATGAAAAGAGAAGGATATCTCGAATCAGAACTTAGCCTTGAAGGCCAAGAAGGACAAATTAGACTTAAAATCTTCAACTAACGAAGAAGAAAAAGCATATATGGTAAGGAAATTCAATAAAAATTTTAAGACTAACAATTTTAACAAGTCACATGCCAAGAAGCTTCTATGGGGAAAAAGAAGAGTAAGATGTTACAATTGCGATGAAGAAGGACACATCAAGGACAACTGCCCCAAGATGAAGAAG
>JBBUKS010000044.1:5917856-5928932 GCA_038050645.1 Hedychium gardnerianum
AACAGGTTAAAGTTAGACTCTTATTGTCTAATCTTTTGATTTAGGTGTATAAGCTAACTAACTTGACGGAACTAGAGAATCAAACACTAGGCTAAAATCTAGTCGGGTTAGAGAGGATCAGACGATTGGCAGGAAGTCCAGCTGGATTAGAGAGGACCTGTTAGCTGGAAGAAAGTCCAATTTGGTCAGGGAGTACCAGACGACTGACTGAAGTTCAGATGTGAGATTCTGATAGGAAGTCCTAGTGGGTCATGAGATGTTAAGAAGGAAGTCAGCAAATGATAAGTGAGATAAGCAAATTAGAGGAGTAAATCTAGTGAGGCCGAGTCCCAGTGGGACATTAGGCGTTGGTCTAACTTAGATCCAACTTGGAACTCTAAGTTGAGACCGTGACTAGATCTGGATCAAGATTAGACGGGATCTAAATTATAAATACATTTCTGCATACATTATATTGTCTAATATTGTGTTGCAGATTATTTTTTTATACCAACATGGTTTTGCAAAGCTTAAAGTTAAAAGTCAAACCGTGGTTAACAATGCTAGAGGCGCCTCGAATCCAAAGGTGCTGGAGGCGCCTCGAGTGGATGGAGGCGTCTCAGAGCCAGAGGCGCTGGAGGCACCTCGGGTGATTGGAGGTGCTTTAGTGCAGAGGCGCCTCGGGTGATTGGAGGCGCCTCAGCGCAAAGGCATTGGAGGCGCCTCAAGTTGATGGAGTCACCTCAGCGCATGGATAAGCTGCGCAGATAGGTTTTCACGAGTTGTTGACATGTGGCATCAATGGAGGCGCCCTGGACAGTTTGGAGGTGCCTCAGAGTGGATAAATAGTGGATTTATCGAATCCGATCAGCCTCAATGGAAGCGCCCCTATTCGATGGAGGCGCCTTCAATGGGTTATAAAATAAGACTCGACCAGTAGCCTTGGATATCAATTTTGAACGTCATTTTCTTCCATCATACTGTTGCTCCGAGCTCTCCAATTAATGTGTTATGACCCTGCTGCATCAAACTAACGCCGGAATCATATTTTGCAGCAAGATCTTTACCAACACACGAGCTCAACCCTTCTTCATCTTCACGTGTTAGTAACAAAATAATTTTATTTCATTTACGGTAATTCAGTTATTGTATAGGGAAATGTATGATTGTTACACTTCCCTCATTCTATGATCAATTGCTCTTTTGAAGGTTTTCCAGAAGAGGGTTTTAGTGGATTATTCGTTGGAAACATCCCAAAGGGGCGTAGGCCTTGGAGTAGTAGTCCGCGGGGCTGCGAACCAAGTAAAATCAACTGTGTACTATTTTTTAACTTTATTTTTCCACTACGTACTCGTGTTTTCCAAACGAATTTTTAAAAAAATAAAAAGAAAGATTTTAAAGCACGTGATTTACTCCTCTCTCACGTGCACTCGATCCTACAAATGATATCAGAGCGATGTTGCTTGATTTTAGTGCAACTACTAAATTAAGAAATTTCTTTTCGAGATTTTTTTGTAATATTTTATTGCTTCCGCACTACTAATCCCAAGATTGAGTCTTGGAAATTCTTTTGTGAGTTTTTATTTTTGCAAGAATTAAATGACTCATACTAAAGGATACAGCACCGCTCGCCCCCCACTCTTCACCGAGGACGACTTCCCTTATTGGAAGAAAATGATGAAGGTCTATCTCAAAACTGACATCAAGTAATGGTTCAATATTCGACGAGGATATACAACACCGACAGATGACTCTGATACACTCCTTAACCTAGAAAAATGGAACTTAGAAATGAAGAAGAAGGCATTGACTGACTTTAAGGCATTGAATACCCTCCAATGCGGGCTGACAAAGGAGGAGCTCAACCGGGTTGAACCCTATGAAAATTCAGAAGAACTCTGGGACAAGCTGATTGAACTACATGAAGGCACAAATGACTCCAAGATAACTAAGAGATACATTCTTTTAAATAATTTATTTAATATTAAAATATAGGATGGAGAAATCACATGTCTGTTGCACGCGAGGATCAAGAACATCCTCAATAGACTCCACTTAATCGGTCATCAGATGGAAAATAGGAACATAATAAGGTATGTCTTAAACTCCTTTCCTTGAAATGCATTATGGGCATCTATAGTAGATGTTTATAAAGTTTCGAGGAATCTCTCTAAATTAAAGTTAGATGAGTTTTTTTGTGAATTAGAACTGCATGAACAAACTAGCTCAAAAAAGGTCGAGAAAGGTACAATTTTTTCTTGCAGGTTCTACCAAGGAAGAGAAGATGAAAATCCAACCCAGACCCGAGTCGAAAGATGAGTCTAACTCTAAATCAAATGAAGACGAATAGCTAGTGAACATGGTAAGAAAAATGTTCACTAGAAGAAATAAGAACTTCACCAAGAAGGACCTATAAAAGATGACATCCAACAATTAAAAGGCTAACATAACTTTCCACAGATGCAACAAGAAGGGGCATTTCAAGCACAAGTGCCTAAATCTGAAAGAAGATAAATCCAAGAAGATAAAAAGGAAGAAGGTGCTTCAACCCACCTAGGATGAGTCATCTTCAGAAGAATCAGATGTTGAAGAACCAAAGCAGGCAAGCTACCTCGCACTGATGGCAACCAGACCCAAGTCAGAAAGTGAATCAGACCAAGAAGATGAGTCCGAGTACAAGTCAAGCCACAGATCCATATCTGGGTCAGAAGGTCCCAATGAGGTACAATTTAAATTATCTACAAAGTTCTTTAAAATTATTTCTTGCTTAATTAAAAAATTAGTCAAATCTGAGGCACAAGCTAAACTACTCCTAAAGGAAAATAATAATCTTAAGGAACAACTCAACTCGAGTTTTTCAACTAAGCAATTCAAAATAGAAACTCAACTCAAGTTGTAAAATTTAAGGAAGAAACTTTTATTTTGAAAGATCAAGTTAATGAACTTAAGGGATAGTTGGAAAAGTTTACCTCAAGATCTAAGTATCTAAACATGATACTTGGATCCCAAAGAGTTGTATATAATAAGTCCGGACTCGGATATAAATCAAAATCTTCTAATAAATCATTCTTATCTCTCATTACTCAAAATAAGAAACGAATCAAAGCATGGGTTCTGAAAGCTTACCTAACCAAGCAAGTAGGACCAAATCAATACTACGTACCTAAAAATGAAATACATTATTTAAAGATAAAACCAAAATTATATGATTCAGGGGGAGGTTTCAAACTAGTTGACATCTCAAAACATAACTTACCCAATTGGGTAGTTAGGATTAGATAAACTTGAGATAATTTTAACTTGTTAAATAGTATTAAAGAAGATTAGGATGATAGTATGTTAGGAAAGCTCTGTCAATTGCATGTCTAGAAAGAATCATATGTGTTTGACCTAATGCAATTGACTTAGCGGAACTTGCTGAAGCTACCCCAGTCCAATCTAAACTAATTAGACCAATGTTTAGTATTAAGTTTCTTAGGCAGGATTATTTTAAAAGTTGTCTTAGGCACATGGTTACTTTAATAATATCCATACGACTCACCACAATTTGGAAGTTTATTCAAAGAATGCTTGCTTGGTGGACCCAAAGATAAACTTGAATCCAACACAAATTAAAATAATCCTGAATAAATGAATTAACTCATCTCACAAAAATATAGGATTACCTTAGTTGAAAAATTAGACTGAGCGAGATGACTAAGGATCTTAATTAAAAATATATATATAATAAAAAATAAATAAAACTCCAAATCTTAATTAAATTAAATTAATTCAAATCTTAATTAATTAATTGAAATCTTAAATAAATAAAATCTTAATTAAATCAAAAAACATACACTAAATTAAGCTTTTAAAAACATAATTCAAAAATCTTTTAAAAACTTATTTTTAAAATATTTTAAAAACTATTTTAAAAATATTTCTAAAACTTATTTTAAAAATATTTTAAAAACTATTTCAAAACTATTTTAAAAACTATTTCAAAAATATTTTAAAAACTTATTTTAAAAATAATTTGAAAACTTATTTTAAAAATCTTTTAAAAAGTTATTTTTAAAATCTTTTAAAAACTTATTTTAAAAATATTTTAAAAACTATTTCAAAAATATTTTAAAAACTTATTTTAAAAAAATATCTTTTGAAAACTTATTTTTTTTAAAAAAAACTTATTTTAAAAATCATTTTAAAAACTGACTTTAAAATTATTCAAAAACTCATTTTAAAAATTATTTTGAAAACTTATTTTAAAAATTAAAATTATTTAAAAACTTATTATAATTATAGTAAAATCCTTTAACCCTGAGACTTAACTTTAATTATATTCAAAATTTAAAATTTAATTTAATTAACTTAAATAATTTTTAACAAGTCTTACTTTATGTGTAGGAATATAAATAAATATTTAGATAATGGATGCTCCAGACACATGATTGGAGATCATACCAAATTCACTAAGTTAAAATTCAAGAGCCTAGGATCGATTACCTTTGGAAACAATGACAAACTTAATGTAATCGAGATAGGTAACATTGAACTAGAATTCGATTTCATTATTCGAAAAGTGTTACTTGTCAAAAAATTTAATTTTAATTTATTTAGTATTAGTTAATTATGTGATTCTAGTTATAATGTTAAGTTTCTATTTTTTGAATGTTTAATTAAGCATGCAGATAACCCAAATATCAAACTTAAGGATTTTAGGTAAAATAATATCTATGTGATTAAACTAGATAGCTCCTCAATCAAGTGTCACTTGACACAGCAAGAGAAAACTTGATTGTGACATAGAAGACTATCTCACACCCACTTTAGGAATATCACTAAATTAAATGACTTAGTTAGAGGATTACCAAAATTATCTAACATGGAACAAATAATTTATAATGTTTGTCAACAAGAAAAATAAATTAAATCAACTCACAAACCAACTAACCAAAGTCAAACTAACTCAATACTTGAACTATTACACTTAGGCTTATTTGACTCATATAGAATTAAATCAATTAATAGAAGTCTATATTATTTAGTAATAATAAATGATTATTCAAGATTTATATGAGTAAAATTTTTAAGAAATAAAGATGAAACATTTGAAACTTTTAGTAATTTTTGTAAACCAATAGAAAATGAAAAAAACTTTAAAATAAAAAAAATTAGGAGTGATAATGGTGATAAATTTAAAAACCTTATGTTAATAAATTTTGCCTTAAAAATGGTTACCATCATGAATTTTCCTGTCCTAAAACACCTCAATAAAATGAAATTGTAAAAAGAAAAAATAGAACCCTACAAGAGACCATTAGGATAATACTTAATGAATACAAACTACCAAATTATTTTTGAGCTGAAGCTATATGTACAACTTGTTACGTCCAAAATAGAATAACTATAAAGGAAAAACATAATAAAACCTTTTATAAAATTTATTATAATAAAATACCTAACATTAAATATTTTAAAATATTTGATGTAAAATATTTATACTAAATACAAGAGAACATTTAGGAAAATTTATCTCAAAAATTGAAAATGGAATTTTCATTGGATATTCACTTAATAGTAGAGCTTGCAGAGTTTATAACAAAAACACACTAAGAATTGAGGAAATGACAAATGTAAAATTTGATGAAAACTTTAACTCTAAACAATCTGACCAAAATTAGACTCAATATCAACCAATAAATTTTATTAGATCTAGCACCAATCAAGGGGGAGTTAGTGAAACTCTAGATCCAATAGAAGATGATCAAGAAACTAAACAAACTCAACAACAAGAACCAATTGATTCAAGAGCAACCAGAGTAAATCCAAGCTATCCAATTGAACAAATATTAGGTGACCCAAACCTGAGGGTCCAAACTAGATCAACATTTAGAAATCTAAGTCAAATTGCATTAGTATCTGAAATTGAACCAAAAATAATAGAAGAGGCTTTACCTGATTCAGACTGGATTATAGTTATGCAAAGAGAATTGACTCAATTTGAACGAAATAATATTTGAGACTTAGTACCTTTGCCTATAGACAAAAAATTTATAGAAATAAAATGAGTGTTCAGAAATAAATTAAATAAAAGGTAAAACAATAAGAAATAAAATAATATTAGTAGCTAAAGGGTTCAGTCAAGTAGAGGGATTTGACTACAATGAAACCTACGCCCCTATAGCTAGACTTAAATCTATAAGAATGTTGCTATCCTATGCAACTCATAAAGGATTCAAGCTCTACCAAATAGATGTTAAATCTGCTTTCTTAAATGGGTTAATCAAGGAAGAGGTTTATGTCAGTCAACCACCTGGATTTGAAAGCCGAGATCATCCTGACCATGTATTCAAACTAAAAAAATGCATTATATGATCTTAAATAAGCACCTAGGGTATGGTATGAAAGATTACCTATATATCTGATATCCAAAGGATTCAATCAAGGACAAATTGACTCAACCCTTTTTGTTAAATCCCTTGAATCAGATATCTTTATAGCCCAAGTATATGTAGACGATATAGTTTTTGAATCAACAAATTCAAAACTTTTAAAAGAATTCATAATTTTGATGGAACAAGAATTTGAAATGAGTCTTGTAGGTAAACTAATCTTCTTCTTCGGGTTACAAATCAAATAAACTAAAGAGGGTAATTATGTACATCAACAAAAATATACAAAAGAATTACTTAGAAACTTTAGAATGGAGAATACTAAGGAAATAAAAATATCAATGACAACTAATTTAACCTTAGATAGTGATCCAAATGACAAACCAGTTGACCTGAAATACTATAAGAAGTGTCATAGGTAGTTTGTTATACCTAACTGCAAGCTGACCTGATATTTTATTTGCAATTAGTATGTGAATATCATACATGTGCTAAAGAATCTCACCTAACCAATGTAAAAAAGAATTTTTAGATATCTAAAAGGCACAATTAATGTAAGAATATGGTACCCTAGAACAATTGAGTTTGAACTTTTAGGATTTTCTGACTCAGATTATGTCGGCTATAAGTTGGGCCAAAAAAGTACAAGTGGTGGATGTCAATTACTTGGGCCATAATTTGTCAGTTAGTTTAGTAGAAAATAATACTGTGTTACTTTATCTACTACTGAGGTAGAATATATAACAATGAGGGAGTGTGTAACACAATTATTATGGATGATGCATACATTAAAAGACTTTAACTTAGATTATAAAAATGTATAAATTTATGTTGATAATATTAGTTCAATTAACTTAACCAAAAATCCGATGTATCATTTAAGAATAAAACATATAAAAATTAAACATCACTTTGTCAGAGATCACGTCGCCAAAGGAGATATTGAACTCAACTATATTGAGTCCAAGTCAAATTTGACAGACATTTTCACTAAATCACTATCAGAATTTGAATTTAGCAATTTACGATGATAAATAGGAATGTGCGTGATAGAATAGATTTTTTTTTTTCACTTTTTCTCATTCCTACTAAAAGTTGGTTATTATTTTTTTACTTATAAAAACTTTTTTTTTATAAAACAACAAACAACTTGGACTTAGCCTATGTTAGAACCTTAAAATCTATGTTCCCATAGACTGAGAAGCATTGGTATCTCACAAGCACTTAGGGATTACCTTGTTTGTGTACTGAGAACATTAGACTTGATGTGAGATGCATAGGGTGTACCCCAGATTTCAGATGTAGATAAAGTGCATCGACATGAATCAGAAAGAGATTATTTTTGTAAAAATCAACCACTTGTGGCTAACTTGTGTATATAACTTAATAATTTTTTATATCATGCAAGTCAAATAAATTTAGATATTTAAGGATAATTTTTTAGATAAATATATTTTTTTTACAATATATATTGGAAAACTCATTTTTTATTTAGAGCAACCCTTAAGATATATAGGTAGTTTTCCTTGTGGTTAATAAGGATTTCTAAGGATATGTCAAGTTGAGGGGAAGTTCTGATCATTTTCAAAAAAAATTCAAAAATTAATTTTGTAAAACTTTGAAAACTCCTTAAAGTATTTTTGATTTTAAATATTTTGCAAAGATAAAGGTTGAAAAATATTTTGAAAATCTTTATAAACTTATGAAAACTCTTTACAATACTTAGTTATCTAAATTTTTTTAAGTGTTTTTCAAAAATCCTTTGAAAATTCAAAGTTATGCATAAGGTCAACCTTAGTTACTTTTTAAATTTTCACCTATGCATGTTTACTTGATGATATACTTATACTTGTACTATGAATATTTTTTTAATATATGCCAATAGGGGAGGATAAGGGTTAAGTTGAGAAAAAGAAAGAAAAAAATTTCAAACTTAAAATTCTCTTACTTAAAATAAACTAAAATTCAAAACAAATATTTATTTATACATATGTTTTAATGTTTTACTTAGCCAGAAAGGACTTTTATTTTTCTAACTTTAACCTAGGTTGTTATTATATCAAAAAGGAAGAGATTGTTGGTACAATTTGTATTGATAGTCTAACTCAGAGTTTTGATGTATGATAGTCGATTAAAGTTACATTATTGTTATCTAACCCCTTGAGCTACGTGTGCAGACTAACTAACTTGATGGATCTAGAGGATCAGACACCAGACAGAAGTCCAGTCGAGTTAGGGAGGATCAGGCGATTAGAGGAAAGTTCAGCTGTGTTAGAGAGGACTAGACAACTGACAGGAAGTCCAGTCGGGTTAGAGAAGACAAGACGATTGACTGAAGTCCCGATGTGAAATTCTGGCAAGAAGCTCTGGTGGGTCAGGAGACGTTAAGAAAGAAAGTCGGCAAATGATAAATCAGGTAAGTAAACTGGAGGAGTGAATCTAGTGAGGCCGAGTCCTAGTGGGGACGTAGGCGCCGATCTAACTTAGATCCAACTTGAAAGTCTAGGTTGAGACCGTGACTAGATCTTGGTCATAGTTAAACAGGATGTAAGTCATAAATATATTTCTGCATATATTATATTGTCTAATCTTGTGTCGTAGGTTATTTTTTTTTTGTACTAACATGATTTTGCAAAGCTTAAAGTCAAAAGTCAAATTGTGGTCAATAATGCTGAAGTAGCCTCGAACGGATGGAGATGCCTCGAATCCAAAGGCGCTTGAGACACCTCGAGTGGATGGAGGCGCCTCGGAGCCAGAGGCATCTCGGGTGATTGGAGGCACCTCAGCGTATGGATAAGTTGCGCGGATGAATTTTTCGGAAGCTGTTGACACGTGACATCGATGGAGACACCCTAGATAGTTTGGAGGTGTCTCAGAGTGGATAAACAGCTGTTTGTGAATCAGATCATCCTCAATAGAGATGCCCCTAACGAGTTATAATAGAGCCTCACCGAGCAGTAGTTGCACAACACTTCTCAACGCTATTTCTTCATCATACTGCTGCCTCGAGCTCCGGAATTGCTATGCTATGACCCTACTGCATCGAACTAACGCCAAAACCATTTTCTACAGCAAAGATCTTCACCAACACATCAACTTTTCAACGATTATGGTAGGTGTTGGGTATCGATTATCGTAGGTGTTGGGTAACGATTAAATATTATTATTTTATATACTTGCATAAGAATGTGTAGTATCGTTACACCTTCTTCATATTGTATTCGATTTTTTCGTTCGAGGATTTTTCGGAGGAGACGTTTAGTGGATTGCCCATCAAAAACGTCCCAAGGGGGGCATGAGCTTTGGAATAGTAGTCAACTGGGCTACGAATCAAGTAAACTGAACGTGTTCTAGTTTTGTGCTTTGTTTTTCGTTATTTTTTTTTACTGTGTTTCTGCTACCCACTCAATTTTCGAACAAATTTCAAAAATAAAAAAAAGTTTTTAAAATACGCGTGATTCCCCCCTCTCACGTGCATACAATCCTACATGAGTCTCTTAAGTCTTAGCATGCCTTCAAACATTAATTTCACAACCCAAATAACATGTTGTTGTGGTTTTCTGAAATTTAGATAACTTAGTATAATTTTGGCACAAACTCATTATTGTACTTAGGTCTATCATATTAACTCAACAACAACATGAATGTATTTCTAAAACTCTCCTAACTCAGATCATACTCAAAATTTTAAATTTTAGACTGTGTACGACCAACCAAAACTCACTTAAGACTATATAAATAGTAGAATCTATTATTTTTTTGATAATAGTGAGACTCAAAGAGGCTCCTAGGAGTGCATTTATTTTAGTTTAGGATGATTTCAATATGTTTAAGATCATCAATGAGTTTTGACTAAAACTTATTGATGATCATATAATGTCTAGATTTGAAATTTTTTGTACATGGTCAAAGTGAGGAGAGACCTATGAGCACATTGGTGTTATTGCTGAGTGAATATATATGTCTGAGTTTGTACCAAATTTATTAAAAGTTGTATAAATTTTAGAAATTTACAACTGTCTGTTTAAGGTGTAAAACTAAGATTAAAGGGTATGACTAGACTTGGGAGGCTCCAAAGAATACATTGGTCTTGATTTAAATTGATTTTGATGCAACTAAGATTATTAATAAATTTTAATTAAAATTTATTGATGAGTCATCAATGAATTTTGATAAAAAAAATCACTAATAATTTTAGATTTATTAAATTCGATTTAAATCAAGACGAATATATCCTTAAAACTTTCTAAGTATAAGCCTCTCGAACTTTTATTCCATATCCTATTTAGTTTGCTATGAGTTTTTTTTTTTTAAAAAAATTCATATAATTTTATTACAAAGTTACCGATTAAATTTATTATATCCACTCAATACTAATATTTATCTATTCTTAAGACTCTTATGATGAATCTGAATGTTTAAAATTTCTAAATTTAGATCTTATACTATCATTAAATTTTGGCTAAAACTTATAAATAAACGGATTAAATTCAACCCAAATTAGGATCAATATATTTTTAGATCTCTCTTGAATTCCACACTCTATTTATCTCTCGTGAGTTTTTTTTTTTAAAAAAAAACTTTTTAAAGAGAGAAATAGCACTTTTAAAATGCTATAAAATGTTTTCGATTTTTTAAGATTTTATATATACTTTGCTAGCTCGGATGGATTGAATAAATGCATATAGTATTTTAGAAAAGAAGTACATGATTTAATAAATAT